>CM051496.1:2761533-2789033 GCA_028031935.1 Paedocypris micromegethes | reverse complement strand
GAAGAACGCAATGTTTTCACTGGTCCAGCGCAAGGCCTGGATTAGGTCGAGTAGTCCATAGTTTCCTTTGGCTGCTTGGTCTCCAGTGCTCAGAAAGCCTGAGAAGAGAAAGAAGGCGAACATTGGTCATTTGTGTAAATGAGGAAAGAACAGACAGAATTGCATAACATTTTTAATTCATAAAAAATAATGCCATTTTGATGTATAAATTATACCAAACCAAAACGCATTTAGATTTTTGAAAATTCTTTGAAATTCCAATTCAAAATATCAGAATCAGAAATCTTTGTTGGATCTCAAGTTGCAATTGACAGCAAGGAATTGAGTGTTGTCTGACTCCGCCTTTTCCTTCTTTTTACATGAATTAACATAACTATATAAATAATAAAGGCAAAAACAGTGACATGAAATGAATGAAACATAAATAACATTTGCACATCCAAAAACATTGATATCCAAAATACTGTATGTCAGTTTTGGCTTCAATCACGGATGAAAAATATTGCTTTTTTTAAAGAGAAAAAAATTCTAAAGATCATTCAAGTAGAAAAATAATTAAGTGGTATTTGAAAAAAAACAAAATGCAATAACATATTGAAAATACATTTATTACACATCAGGATCTGTCAAACTTTACATTCATTATCTCTAACTGCTAATCCATTTCATCAATGGGTGGCTAGAGGACGTCTGACCATAACTGGACCAAAGAAAAGCCACCAACCAATCACAGAGCGAGAGCTACCCACAGTCATTTGCTAATTAGATCGTATATAAAGTCAATGCGCAGAGATAGTGACTTCTCACATCTAACTGCAGCATCACTGTGCCACACATCTTTTAATTCATTTCTCATCACTTCAGTTCAAGAATTTACCATAATTGGATTTGAAATAACGAAACATAATTTAGACCTTTACTGGACCAATTCCATGCATGTTAATAGCCAGTGCTGTATTTTCTAAGCTTGTAAAAAAAGATTGTAGTTGGTCAATGATTAGAATTCAATTATGTTAAAAAAAAAGAAATAAAAAAATATCCAATGACTAATTATTTGACCCCAGCATCTTTGGCTGGAAATACACACCCTGTGGTGTGTGCATGTTCGGTAAACAGACTATTTTAGTTTGGAGAACTTTTGTAATTCGTGAAACCGATGAACGTGAAATAAGCATGATGGAGAGATTGAAATCCACTGAATTTTATTGTTAACATTTTTTTTACATAATTATTATTGAGAGCCATTCATCGAAGAAAAGCATGATACTTAGCTTCTCAAAAAGATCTTGTGGCCCACTTTGTACATGATAACAAGGATTTAAATGTGGCCTGACTCCGTAATTAGTTCCCTCTTTTTCCAAAAAACAATAAAATTGAAAAATAGAATAAAAAATACAGAAAAATATAGCATAAATATTTAAATAAAAAAAAAAAGTGACTTGCTATAAAACTGTCTATTTAAAAGACTTGCTATTTTATAAAAAAAAAAAATGCACAAATATCGAATACGGTAACAGGTTATGGTAGTTTAATAATAATAATAATAACAATAGCAACTGAAATTGCCAGATATTTTGTCTTTTAAAAATATATAAAGATTAAAAGTTTAATTTGGGTTTGGCTCCAAAAGCACGAATAAGGCTGGTTTTTGCGACACGCAACCATTGCGACTCTTCTACTGTATTTCCCCACCATATTGGCTTTAATTAATCTGGTTGTGTTGCAGCAAGGAAGTAAATTCCTGGAAAGTGGACGACAACACAGGTCTGAATTTAATTGATTCCAGTTATCCGGAGCGGTGTGCCGAGCAAATCAGAAAGACCGGGCACCAGCTCGGGAATGATTAGCAATCAAATGGCAGGCTGTCAGGTGCTTGTGCCCGCGGTGCGGAGCGGGGAACCCATTTTGTTCCTCATACAGGAAGTAGGCAGCTTTTCACCCTTCTGCATGCAGAGAGATGCAATCCAATCACAGCCAGGAGAACAAAGCCGCCGCCCCCCTGCGCGAGGACGCTGAATAGCCCGGGTTTCTGAATGGAGATGCAATTGGCGTGATTTGCTAAAAACAGGCCCTCAACAATACGGTTTAACAAGACGGGCAATAATCATGGATTTTTGCCACGTTGATGACGGAAGGCGGCGTCTCAGACTTGCTGTGCAAGCAGTACTGTCGCAGTATTTGGACGCATTTTTGTACAAGTGTGGGGCGGCGGGACATCGTTCACTGAAGAGTGAGTGAGATGACGTCATGCCACAAAACCGATGATTATTCTGACCCTCGTGGATTTCACAATTTTTATAGCTATTTTTTGTTAAATAGAGAATAGTGCTTCTATTTTAGGGTTTTACCGATTTTGGAACACTCGCTTTACCTGTAGCATAATACCTATACCTATAGCATACATTCTACTAATACAAACCAATAAACTACAGTATTAAAGGATTTTAGGACTTCTAAAAAGTCCTAAAATCTGTATTTCAATGCTTTTTTACATTTTACATTTTTTACAACAAATGTACTTACTTTCTTTGAAGTACTGCAACTGCTATTTTCAAATATATTATTTCTTGATTATAAGGTAATTATTGATTAATTAATTAATTGATTGATTTATTGACTGATTGATTGATTGATTTATTATAATAATGTTAATAATAATACTATTTCATTGTAATAATTAACAGAATGCTATCGTCCTAATGAAAGGATTCTGTTCCAGACAGTTCAGCCATATTTAAAATGTTATTTTCAATTTCAAATTCTCCCCGTTTCTTCCAAATCTTTAATACGGCTTTTGATCAGTGTAATACAATCTTAGTTGAGTGATTTGTGTCCAATAGTTTCTTGATTTATTCAAAACACGACTAATTAAAAAAAAAACTAAATATAAAATAGTTAATGCAAAGGAGTCACATAGTTCTCAGCTTATGTTTTTAGCCTAAAAAGCTTATAATAATAATTTTCTAAATGTGTGATTGGATCACGCCATATTGACATATCTCATTCACAAAAAAATAAAAAGTATGTTTTAAATGTACTGTTCTGTAAGATCAGCCAAAAAAAAGCCAAAAAAAGAGCATTCAATTCATCAATCATGAAACCGCTAAAACTTGGACAATTCTACGATAAAACCGTAAGAGCTCAATAATTGTTTCAATAAGATATTTCATGTAAGATCATCATTGATCATTGTCATATTTAGTCAGCACACGATATAAAGCATAAATAGTCAGCACACGATGTAAAGCAGCCAAAACCAACAATACAAACGCTCATAATAAACTATTGAACCTGTCGGGCCGAGATAACCAACCTCTGCAAATAGATATGCTAATGGGGCTTCTTTTAATTCAGTCTGTATCATATGAGATCAGGAAATTGAGAAATATTCGTGGAACATCCTTTAAAACGAGAATAACAATAGCTGAAAGGGTCATTTTGCATGTGAGCATCATCTGTTCTTGTATAAAAGACACTGTGATGTGCAAATGGTTTGTATATAGACTGACGCTCTCCAACAAAAGTGCCACAGCCCGTGTCATATTGGGAACCGAACCAACAGTTGAACAAATCTGGACTAAAACTGTACAAGCTTGGCACGATTGTTGGTATTCATAACTGGATGAAAAAGCCACTGAGGCTTTATTCCAAGTGTCGTGATCTCCAGCAGATGGCTTGGGATGTTAAGTTATTCTGATATTTGACTTTGGAGGGCCATGCGAGATCACAAACGTAGCATAACTAGGGGACACAAATAACTTTTTTGATGCTTGAGTAAGATACACGATTAGTAGCCATGTCCACTGAACATTGTAAAGTCAAAATGTGTGTTTCTGTTGCATTTGAAGACAGCATTTCTTCTTTTCTGTCCTATTTTCCTGGTTACAGTCCATTTTCCTGTCAAAAGTTGGTTTTGAAAAGTTTGCACAAAAATCAGTACATTTATGACTGATTTTATGTAATTATACGTATATTAATACTCTGATTTTATGTAATTATACTTCAATATTAAAACATATTTTTAACAATTTCTATTTATTTATTTTGTTTTACTTTGTACTGTCTGTATTGATGTAAACCATAATTTCATTCATGTTACAATTTAATTTATAATCACAATTTTAAAATTCATTTTCTTCTGTAGATTTTTATAAAAAGATGAAGATTAATACCTGATGTTATTTTGTATTTGGGTAATGAATCCAATTACATTTCTTGTCTGTCTAAAATCAACATACTTGTTAATACCATATATATATAAAGATCAAATAGTCTTTTTAATTCTTAAGAAGTATTTTTAGCATTCAAAGGATTATTTTTCTTAATCATTTTAATTAGCATGTTTACATAACTCATGTGACCATATTGATGTATTTTTCATTTTTTTCTATCAATAAATACTGTTCAAAGAGCAACAACCCATGAATTTCAACTTGAATGGCTACTGAGGGTTAGAAACACTGCCCCTAGTGGCAATCACCGGTCCTGCATCCCAATAATTACGGTGCGCTGTACAGTGACCACAGATGGTATGAATTACAGGCCGTGAGCATTGTCACCGTCAAAGGAAATGAATACACTGGAGGTTGGCACGGGCTAACGACGGGATCCCGACTGAATCCGACATGACAGACCTATTCCTGGCTTCACTGCTTTGATGTGCAGAATTCTAAACCTGAAAACTGCTGCTGCAGGCAAAATGCATAGTATTTTTCAAAGCTGTTTTTTTCCAAGGATATAACATTAAAGTAACCCACTTTCTTCAAAAAAAAAAAAAAAACACCTTTTATTCACGTCCTCTCCAAGGAGGATTGGATTAGTGACATGCTGAATGCTTTTCATGTGAATACTTTGTGGAAAAGTAAACAGTAATAAAATATAAATGGCAGCGGAGTTTGCAACATTAATGTGGAGAAAACGTAGGCTAAAGTATAAGCACGGTGAAATAAGCTCAATGTAAATACAGATGATGAAAGGTAAATGTATGTTTTAATAATGCAACAGGATACAGTATTACAACTAGCGGCTGCTTGTTGCATTATTTATCAAGGATTAAAGCCGTAATAGTCATATCAGGTTAAAAATCCATCGAATTGAGTTTCTGAGGGGTGAGTAAATGAAATGATCTCTGGCCCGTCACCTACAGCTTCACCTGCTTTAATCTTGCTTTAGATACTTCACCAGTACATTCAATTTAAAGTTGAGTTCAAACCAAAAATGGCACAACGTAACTTTAGCTTATCAACAGGTTTCCTGAAAGAAGGAATTGAGCAAGAAAACTGCTGAATTAATAAAAAAACGGTGGATGGTCATGTTTAAATAAATTAAAGAAAATGTCTTTCTTGCTATCCATCCATTAATCCATCCATCCAGTCTATTTTTTCTCTTCTTTCTTTCTTTCTTTTTTTTCTTTCATTCTTTCTTTCTTGCTATCCATTAATCCATCCATCCAGTCTATTCCTTCTTTCTTTCTTTCTTTCTTTCTTTCTTTCTTTCTTTCTTTCTTTCTTTCTTTCTTTCTTTCTTTTCTTTCTATCCATTAATCTATCAATCCATCCATCCATTCAGCCAGTCTATTCTATTCTATTCTTTCTTTCTTTCTTTATTTTTTCTTTCTTTCTATTTATCCATCCATCCATCCATCCATCCATTCACCCGACCATCCATCATCCATATCCCTCTATTTCACCATTCTATGTCTCACTTTCCTCTCCCCTCCATCTCTCTCTCAAACACAAACTCGACTCATCTTCCTGCCACACACACACACACACGCACACACACACGCACACACACACACACACACTGCACAAATTCTGCACACAAACCAATTCACTTAGCCTCCATATTCAAATAAGAACACACACAAGCGGCCACTATTCAAATCTCTCCAAACATCATTCACATTCCCAACAAGTGCTGAAGCAAAACGCATCACCAGACTCCACCTCTGAGCTCGAGCATCACGCCACAGCAATAATTGTTCTTAAAATACGGCCCCGGAACATCCATGAAAGCTACAAACTGCAGCAGTGTTACTTTGAAATGCGCTTCTTGGTAGTTTCACTGCTTCAAAACCTGATCGGAATTGTTAACCAGCTCCCTTTCCATAGAAAAGAACAACATTTGCATACAGATAACAGCCTTCTGCGCTTTAACACACACACACACACACACACCGAGCAGGATGGGGAGAGAGAGAGCGCCAGCGAGAGTGAGAATAAAACCTTTTCATAAGAAGTGAGAGTCTAAAGATAGCCCTCCATCTTTTTTCCCCCCTTTCTCTTCTCCAATGCACATCCTGGAAATATTCCTCCTCTCTGACGTGTCTGAGAGCAAAAGCGAGTGCGTTTGAGTGCTGTATTCCAGGTTGTGGCGCTCCCATCATCTTCTAAAGCACAGCACCAGGAAGAACCCATCTCTAACTGTCTACAGTCACGCGATGCAGACTTCACGGTGATATGGATCCAAGAAATGGAGTCGAACATCTTGGGCACTTTCGATATTCTGGTTTTTCCATAAATGCGAAGACTACTTTAAACATGCCTTAATGTAAAAACGACGCCGCGGCATGGAGTGTATACTAAAGGCGCTGGTTGTTGGATAATAACCCAAACATGACCTGAGAAACCTGCAAGGAACCAGGAGACAAGGTTTCTCTAATGAGCCTAGACGAGGAAGAGGAGGGAATGACGCAGAGCCGAGCAGCATGGCCTGATCTTTCCAGTTACAAACACACAGCTTGGGAAATGTCAGCAGTGTAGACCACCGTAAAGCAGACCACCGCTGAGCCAGACTCATGCGCTTTACAAATAGAACCCACAACTGTCTTTTTCTGCTTCTGGAGATTTCAAGAAGAAGCAGAGAAGCCATTGCTTAAAAATCTGTCTGCCAGGGTCCCTGTCTTGTGTTGTGAGGGGATACAAGGTGGACTTGTATCCTGACAGTGCCCAAATCAGTCTTGCTGCTTTTGAAAATGAGGAAAAAACAAGACCAAAAAAAGAGTCTTAGAAAAAAAAACACATAAAAAATAAATAAAAAAGAATATTTCTTGGACCTGTAACATTTTAAGAGTTTGCATGTTCTACACATGCTTGTTTCCTCTGGGTCTAGGTTTCCACCCACAGTCCAGAAACGTGATTGGATTAAGAAAATTGACCATAGGTGTGAGTGCGAATGTGTTTGTTTAGTGCTCAGTGATTGGTTGACCACAGAGACAGAGTAAGTAGAAAATGGATGAATGGATTTAAAACTATCAAAAAAACTATCTATCTATCTATATATACAATATTTACGTGAATATAAGCAGCTCTTTTTTCTGAATTCTTAACACTCAAAAACTTGGCGTGTGCTTATAATCGACAATTTCAAATATACGGTTATTTTTTATTTTTTTATAACAGAAACAAAATAACACTAGAAGAAGTAGGAATAAACTAAATACAATCATTAATATTTCAACAAACAGAAACTACAAACCACAACCGGTTAGCTTAGCTGAGCGCTAACAAACGTGTCCACTTTGTGAGTCAAAACAGTTGAAAATGAAGAACACGGTCAAGAAGTAAAAAAATCCAAGGACCAGACACAATCAAAATGCTCTGTCTGATAAACAGGGGATAATAATCTTTTGCTTCGCTTCGATTCTTTTCAAACGGCGCCAGATAAACAGAGCTCAACAGATGCTTTGCGCATACGCGGGCTGGTGCAAAGACTTTTGGGAAATGAAGTTTTGGCCACTAGAATCGACTTTTTGTTTTAAAACAATATCAAAATGATACGAGTCAGGTTTGTTTAATAAAGAAAAAATAGTATGTTTAGGAAATATTAACGTAATTGAACCAGAAATGTAAAAAAAATGAATATATATATATATATATATATATATATATCATTCATATTTATAAATGAATGAATATGTACACACACACACACACACACATTTATATAAAAATATAAAATCCAGTAGAAATGCTGCTTTGTGTCAAGAAAACAGCCAGCAGACTG
The DNA here is from genome assembly GCA_028031935.1 of Paedocypris micromegethes. Lineage (NCBI taxonomy): Eukaryota > Metazoa > Chordata > Actinopteri > Cypriniformes > Paedocypris > Paedocypris micromegethes. The sequence goes on along the minus strand of CM051496.1, from coordinate 2,781,026 downwards.
AATCTATCGAGCAGACTGGCGAACGGAAGCCTTATCATTTGTCAACAACCACGCCACCGCCACCAGAAGTCCAAACCTCCACCTCCTCTGTTCGCCTGAAGTTTGCAGAGAAGATCCTGTCTGTCGGCTTTGTCAAGATACTTTTGGTGAAAGAGCAGAAAAACATGAGATGAGGTGTCAGCGAGGGCATGCGAGACGTTAAGGGAACAGTATTGAATGATATCTCAGGGGCCACAGCGGTTAACCATGTTTGACAGCAGCTGGTACCTGAGTCGCTCCAGCCAATCGGAGCCTTCGCTGCCGGTTCGGAACCTGCGGCTAGTGAAGCGCCCAAAAAGAGTGTAAGTGCGTTCTGACACCCTCCCAGATTAAATGTCACTGGGTCCTAATGCTCCGTAGTCCTTCACTCAGGGGCTGGATAAGACTATCGACCCATCGTGGCAGAGCTACACATGTCTCGTGATTGCCTGTTTGGCCTTTTGTCTTTCATGGCCCAAAAGAAGAAAATCGAGAAAACGAAAAAGACAGCCAAAAAAGATTGCGGTTGAGAAATTCCACACAATGACGGGAAATTATAATACTGACATAATTTGTATCATTTGATAAGCCTGTTTGAAAATAGGAATTTTGACTTTTTGAATTTTCACAAGAAGAAGAAACTGTCTTGTAACTTCGTTAAACATAAATGCAAGTTTGAAATTGTAAAGTGGAGATTTTTTTTGAGTGCTAAAAAGTGAGAATTTTGTGTTATAAAGTCAGTAATGCAACTTTAAATCTGAATTCAGGCATAAATCGGACTTTTCAGAGAGAATTTTTTTATCCAATCGAAAATGTTGTCAATCTCACTCACTTTACTTTACTTAAAGATCAGCCTCCGTTATTTAATCGAACGTTATACATGGATCGTACATATGCATCGGTTAGTGCGAAGGTATCACAAAACAACGAGCATGAAGAGAAAGTCAGAATTATAGCATCATACAATCACAATTGTGAGTTTATAAGTCAGAATTTCGAAAAAGATTGTCACAATTCTGAGTTTTTGACTCTATTCTTTTAAGTTAATACTGTAGATTCTAACACTAAGTGACAATTCTCAAAATTCTGACACTGAAAGTCAAAAGTGTAAGACGTAATGTTGCAATTCTTACTTAGTATAATGTCTAAACAATTCTTAGCCTCATCAATTCTTCCCAGTGAATTTAGGATTTCTAACTTAAAGAAATAGACACGAGACAATTTCTTCAGGTTTCAAACAAGAGTGGCGGTCAGTCTTTTCAGCGTGCTTCTTCTCAGCTTCGTTCCAGCTCCCTGACCAACTCACTCCTCACTACCTCACACGCTTCTTACACTGCACTGCTCTCTTTGCACTGCTGAAAGACTGACTTGTAACTTTATTTATGGTGATTCACAGAACAAAGAGATTCATATTTCAAACCAAATAGGGAAAACTTCACTTGACCAATCAGATTATTGAAGAGAGTGTTCTTCCAAATCAGCATGTGGTCTGAAACGATGGTTTTACAACTGGTCTTATCAGATCACATTCTACATCAAAGACATGAGAACATCCCCACACCAGGGGCAAAGAACATTCAACACTAGGAAAATGGATCATGAAATGAACTTAAATGTCAATCCAAAATCATAACCCCAATACTTAGTAATTAGCAATTTGAGATTAAAACTCAAAGTTTACAATATAAAGAATGAGTGCACTATACTTATAAATAAAATATAAACATTTTGCCAATCAAGAATCAGTATAACGGACACTGGAATACAACAGCAAAATGGAGAACACAATTATTGAAATCACCAAACAAATGACTTTGTCTCCACGCATGAGACATGGCTTGTCCGTAGGCCTGGGAACTGATAAGGGCGAAATAAAAGCGTATCTACGAATGTTTACTGAAAAACAACGTCAAGGGAAGACTTATTCATGCCACACCAGTCCCAATCTGTGTTGGCTTTAAATACCTAAGCAGTCAAAGCCACGAGTTCCTCTCCGCATGATAAAGACTTTGACATCTCAAGCACTTTGTTCTGTCAATCAAGCGCCTCGGCATCCCAAACAGATTCTTCAATAAACTTTTCATATTCTGATGTCACAGGCTCGACAAATTCCTCTTAAACCCACGCAAATGTCTGCTCAAGCCATCCACACAAGTCCCAAACGTGCAAAGTTGAAGGCATCATGCAGACGTGCCACCTCACCATCCAGACCTCTCCACGCAAACACCAGAAGTATTGTTGGAAAAGCATCTATCAATTAAGCATGCTTTCTTCTGCCCCTGTTTGAAGACGTCTCATAAATTCACATTTGCGGCTTGCCTGCATCATAAATGAATCATAAAGCAGCCATTCCCGTTTGATTGTATTAGTATTGCAAGATTCCTGATGGATTGTGTTGCTTCAAAGCCCAGCGAAAAGACTCCAGGCCGCTTGGAAAAGCACAAATCTGGAAGGCTCTTGAAAGTTTAAACAGAGACCTTCTTTAGGGACCGGCTGTCAAACCTGTCCTAATATGTGAGGCACACAAACACACGGCTGTAGTAAAGACGCTCAGACCTGAAGAACAGCAGGCCCTGGATTTACTCTCTCCTCACACACACACACACACACACACACCTGAGATGAACAGACACAGGCTCACAAACAAGTCGATGTGCGTCAGAGACACAGATATGATTCATGCACAACATGTGCGGTACATAATTTATGTTTGCTTGTATATGATTCAGATCTATCTGTCTGTCTGGTAGCTACCTACATGTCTGTCTGTTCTGTCTGTCAATTCAACCTTTTACCTACTTACCTGACCATCCATCCATCCAACCATCCATCCATCCATCCATCCATCCATCCATCCATCTATCTATCTATCTACTTACCTGTATGTCTGTCTGCTTTTCTATGTCTGCCTGACTGTCTCATCTTTAGGGGCTTGTTATCTATATGGGGCTTCAGCTAATCTTAGTTAGGATAATGATGATTATGATGAGGAGGATGAAGATGATGATGATGATGATGAGGACGCACTGTGGATAAATTACTAACCTATGGCCAAGCAAATGACTGCATATTTTTCAACTCTGTAACACAGCGAAATAAACGTGTTCAAAATAAAGCAAATACAACAGAGAAAGACCCAAGATAATCATTAAAAATGCTACAGTAAGTGAAAGAAATATGCTCAAAACAGCAATTGATTTAAACGCCTGAAACAGGTTAAGTGAAATGGATCCACCAAGGCAATTTAATACGAAAACAAACATAAAAATTGTGAGCCAAAGAGACATCATTTTACAAAAGCAGATGCCTCATTAGCCGGACTGTATTTATACCGGTGCTGTAAAACAGTTGGCTGACCGGATGAATATAGGCAGGGTGGGTCACGAGGGGTCCATTAACATTGACTGTTAGATTCAGTTCATGGCTTTCATTGAGCGTGACCCAATCTTTGTCACAATGAGAACCATGTCAGCTGAACGACACAACGAACTGATACAAGATGCCCACAATATTCAAGTGCCCACCAGAGGATTCCTCACCAAACAAGACCAGGCCAGCTTGCCGATAAACAAATTTCTCCATTTTTGAGAGCACAGCCAAACCCCAAGAGACAATCTGGAGACTGACAGTGGAAAATGATGTCATTCAAAATAACAATCCATGAAAAAGTTTTCTGTATGAGAAATGGCATAAAAAAGGTCAGCACATTTTCACAATGTGACAAAAAAAATAAAAACACGCAGAGGCAGAATATTGCGGATGAAACCTCAGATGGAATTCATTTCTAAAGCAAAGACTCACAAAGCCACAGAATCTAAATAAAAACTGGAGCCAATTATTAAAACTCCCTCCACACTGCAGGAAGGCATTAATAAAAAATGTGACAAATTAATGCTTACTATCCATTCATCTATATATCACCCATACTTCTATCCATCCATCTATCCATCATTCAATCCATCTGTCTGTCCATCCATACGTCTATTCATTCATCCATCCATCCATCCATCCAGTTTTTACCAATTATTCCATTTCTAGGTCACAGGGAGCTTGGCCTGAGATGTTATACACACTCCGCATGAGTAGCGAACCATTAACACAGCAGTGCCTACAAATTTTCCAGAAATGTCCCAGATCAGTAGAGTAGGACACCGGGGCAGAAACAGCGTCAGGGAACGTGAATTACAATAATCAAAAACACAATTTAAAGGGCGTCTGGGTTAAACTAGTCATACTGTCATAGTTGACCCCGCAGGCGCCTTTTAAAAGCGCAGTGATGTGTGTCCTCTCCACCTATGAGTTGTCTGCTCTGAGCCAGCCGTCCTTCTCGGGAAAGACAGACCGGGACCTAATCATACGACTCTGTGCGAGGAATAAAGTGTCAGAATCCTCTGACAGCCTGTTCTCCACATTATTACATCATCAGCTTTCAAGCCTGTCCTCCTCTTCCCCAAAGTCCTCTCCTCCTCATCCTGCCTGTCTGTTTCTCCTTCCCCTTCTCGGGAGGAATGTTGTCTGGAAAAACAATCATTTATTGTGTCTGTATCTCTCTGTTTGCTCACTTTCTTTTTGTCTCCGTTCACGCCGGTCTGTCGTCGTGTCCCTGCACACATAACAAGCAAGAATGTCAGCGGCGCTGGAAATCTCGCCTTGTGGATGACTCACTTCCCTCTCCCAGTCCCAATTAACCTTTCAGAGCAGGAAACGCTAGAAAACTCCGGCAAGATTGTCTGTTAATCTGCTGCTTTTGTCTGCCAAGATGATTTATAATGACTCTTCTTTTGCTTAAGGTCAACATCTTGTTTGGTGAGCAGCGATTTCTTTTTTATTATTGAACATTTATCCTTCATTTCCCCACTTCAATTTGTGCGGAAATGGAATGGCAGCGGTTTAGATTTGAATCGTCACTAAGACAATCTTTAGTTTGTTAAATATGCAACAATTTATCTCCGTTGAAGTCTGAAAGTTGGTAAAATTGCCCAACTTTTTGAAAATTGTTTTAAAAATTTGACAATAAATGTTATAGGGCTGAGTTCAAGTTCAGTGCATTTGAAAGAAGCTTTTCACAAATGCACCAGTGTCAAAGCGCATGTGTGAAAATGTAAAAAACTGAAGATTGTTGCGTTTTTTTCATTGGTCAGTGGTGTTAAGAATATGGCAATGGTTATTACTGTACTATTACTATGACTATGGGTGAGTGGGACTGTGAATGTGTGTGTCTGGCTCTGTGATTGGTTGGTCACCAGTTCAATGCCTTCAAGCCTTGGGTTGCTGTTCTGAAAATCGATAAATACGTTGGTTTAGTTTTAAAGCTCCATATTGTCTTGAGAATCTCAAAGTACGCCAGTAATATTCCCGCTCATTGAGGCTTATTTTTTCTATCCTCGGCATGTTTGTTGACCTCGCTGAAACCTCTATCTCACGTGCTCTCGACAAGCTCCGCTGATTCAACCAGCACTTCTCAATTAGTGTAATGTTCTGGAAATATTAAACTCCAAACATTCACATTGAGATCATCCATCACAGTTGTCACATGTGAGAATAACAAGCACTTTGTCAAACCATTACTATCGGCTCATATTAATGGATAGATCCCTCCTTGAACTTCACAAACAGCTTTTGCGGCACATGTACGCAGGCTAGTTTATCATTTTCCTTTATTAAATGAAGTGATGAGGTATTTAGGCCGAGTTGAATGCCAATGGACATTTTGGAGAATTATATATTTCTATAATTGGGATTTTTCCAAATGGTCTTTTTCATTTCATTTTTTGTGTACTGAGATGCAAGATCTTAACAGCATGGCAGTTATTTTTGCTATGTAAAACGTATATAAAAAAAATTATATACTGTATATACATTACCATTCACAAGTTTGGGGTCACTTTAAAATGTCCTTGTTTTTTAATGAAAAGCACTGTTTTTGTAAATGTAAAAACTTTAAACTAATCAGAAATACACTCTATACATTGCTAATGTGGTAAATAACGAGTCTAGCTGTAAGTGTCTGGTTTTTGGTGCAATATCCACATAAGTGTGTAGAGGCCCATTTCCAGTAACTATTACTCCAGTGTTTTAATGGTACAACGTGTTTGCTAATTGTGTCAGAAGGATAATGGATGATTGTAAAACCCTTGTTTGATCATGTTAGCACTGCTGGAAACTGTTTAGCTGGTTAAAGAAGCTATACAACTGACCTTTCAGCAGGTTGAGAATCTGGAGCATCACATTTGTGGAGTCAATCAAACGGTCAAAATGGCCAGAAATAGAGAACTTTCATGAAACTCGACAGGCTATCCTTGTTCTTAGAAAATATAGTTTGACTTTTCCTGGAACACACACAATTGTCTAGGTAACAACAAACTTCTGAACGGTAGTGTATGTAAATATTTGGCCCAGATGTGTCATGTGCCCGTTTTTTTTCCTCAGATATTTATGCTGTGTGTCTATTATATTGGTTATATACTGAAACCATTTTGATAGTAGGAATCAGTTTCTCACAGATTAGATGGTTGAATAATTGAACAATTGTTTTTATACATAAGGACAATGATTTATCTACAGTACTGCTCTTCTAAACCTAGTGTTTCCGTCAGATAAATGCTGGCATACAGCCAGAGCTTTCAAAAGTTTTGGGCAATATATACATTGAATATACACTGAAAAACAACTTAAATTCTCCTTGTAACAGTTTGATCAAACTTTTTCGATTGTTCAATTGTTGTGATTTTAAGAAAAAAAGCATTTTTCAGTGTATAAGTATCATTTGATTTAATTGTCTTGCTTGATTTAAGGTCCAATCAATTAACCTTTTACCCCGGTGTAGCCTATTTTACATATTTGGTCTAAAACTCAGATCTGGCTCAGATCAGTATTTTCAGCACATCTAGGTAGTATCAAATATAAAACAATAACTAGTACAAATACTTCAGGTCTAAATTCAGGTCACTGAAACATGCAAATCATTACTCAAAACATAAATGATAATAGAAAAAAAAGAGAATATTTCAATTTAATAAATCATTTTAATTATAAATCATAATAATCAGTTTTTTTCCCTGAAAAGAATTTTCCATTTTTACAGCAGCTATTTTTGCTAAGCTACTAATAATTCACACTAGTCTGGTTTTCTCAGCTGGCAGTGCTTTGTTGCGGTGCGGAGGATGAAATGTAAGGCTTCGGATGCTCTGCCACAGTCGTGTCACCTTCCAGAGCAGCAGGTGTTTAGCTGAAGAGTTTAAAGCCGGTGTCTTGCTGTGGACTTATCAGCGGTATTCCGCCGTGTTTGCCCATTTTAACCTTCTCCCACGGAAATTGCTGTGTTTTTGTTCAGAACTTTCATATTTAACTACTGTAAACCGGTTAACCGAAGAAAGACGAGGAAAAATGTAGAGCTACTGAGTGGTTGTGAAATGCTGAAATCAAAATTGTTCTGTTGGTGGAGATCAGGACATTGCTTTTCACTTCTGAAATCCATCCTCATGTTCCTCCAGTATCTTTCGCTTGCCTGGAATCCAATTTTTTTGATTGCTTTTGTTCGTTTTTTTGTTACACTCAGTTTTTCGTTTTCTCCTCTACTCATGGCTCTAAAGAATTTAGGATTACGTACTTAGATTAGAATCCAAACACATTTAACTCTGGCTTATTCACTGTTTCTGTATATTGACAAATGATCTACGTAAAATATATTGTTAGAATATTTTTTTCCGAATTTTGTATTTTTATCAATATTTGAGAAATTTGAGTTTATTTAAAAAAAAAAAACTATTTATTTATTTATTGAGCATTTTAACTCAAGCGATTGCATATGTCGATAAAAATAATACTGATAAAAATAAAGCCAAAAATATAAATAATTATTTAATAATTATTACATTATAATTTATATTTTAATAATTAATAATATTTTAAAAATATAAAAAAATAATTTAATATAAATATAAAAATAATAATAGTCATCATCATCATCATCATCATTATAATCATCATGTTCATCATCATAGTCACAATGCGTTGACGTTTCTTTGAGTTTGAAACATTTGCAAAATAGTCATAATTGAAAGAGTAAGTCTAACTTTGAAAACTACTTCTTCACGACATGAGCTGATTTTAATAAGCTGCTCTCAATCTTTATTCGTTCTATATGTCATTCATATCTGTGACAGACACAGACAGACTGAGGTTTCATCACTCTCGTCCTCCATGTTAAACCAACATTTTCTCTCCTTCAACATCTCTCAATGACAAATATGCAATTTTCCCTACATTTTTCCCCCACTCAGGCTAATCACAAAACCGCACGGGAGAACAGAGCGTGAACACAATTTCAGATTTTATAAATAGGAATGTTAGCTTTTGAACTCTCCTTCATCCATTACAGAATCTGACTGTTTTGGATTTCACATTACGTCTAAATAAACGGTTATCTTTTCATTGACAGCTTTGCACATAGTGAGTGTACCTCAGGGTTCTGTTGTGAGCCCGTTTTGATTCTCTGTTAGAAAAAAGGCTTTTATATTGTTTAGTGAGGTTTGCTGACTTAACTTAATAATTTGTCTGACTACAGAATTAACCAGTAGTTTCATCATCAGTTCCAATTAAACAAATGACCATCAGTTCATCGTACTGTTAATCTCAGACTTAAATACTCGTCCCAGATTGGCTAGTCAGTCTAACATTGACAATCCAAGATGGATTTAATGAGTATTTTTTCTAGAAAAAATACAGCCACTGTAAAGGCAAAACCTCAATGTTCAAAGTCAAAGTCAATTTTTATAACAATTTCTGATAATCTCTCCAAAACTTCAAACAAAACTTTATTATTAAGGTAAAAGTGCACAACAGAATGCAAACAGTGTATTAAAAAAGAAGTTGTAAACAAAGTGAAGTCAAAAATAAGCAAAAATTGTAAACAAAGTGAACTTTGCAAATAAACAAAATTGTGAACTTGTAAACAAATTCTAAACATTAAGGAAATAGTGCAAATAGTAACAATGTATAAAAAAAGTTAACAGTGCAATATACAGTAACAAATTGTAAACAAAGTGAATAGTGCAAAGGGCAACAAATTGTAAACATTAACGGAATAGTGCAAACGACAACAAATTGAAGACAAAGTGAATAGTGCAAATGACAACAAAATATAAAGAATACAACAAATCGAAAACATAAAAGACAACAAATTGTTAACATACAGTAAAGGTGGACAGTGCAAATATCAACAAATTGACAAACAGTGTAACAGTGCAGAGGAGACACTACAACAACTGACCCTACTCATTCCTTTATTAATCCATCTTTGTCTCCATCTCTCTGTCTGCCTCTCCATGTATCCATAGCGAACATTTAGTGGATATTTATTGTCTATAGTATAGCTGGGCACACAAACACACACAAACACACACACACACACACACACACACACACACACACACACACACCTCAACAGCACTAGCAGATTTCATTCCAGAAGGTCAAGAGCAGCTCCTCAGTTCTACTTGCATACAGAGAGTCATAAATTAAGCGCAGACCGACCGCTTCACAATCAGCCAATTAACTCAGAATCCAGAAAGGCCAATGCAATTTCATCTCCACACAACTGCTCTGGCACCGGACACGCTTTCATTAAAGCTGACTGACTGGCTGGCTTTCCTCGGTAAGCTATCTCCAAGCACACGGAGCAACCTTGCTTAACAAACTCCTTGTAAACCATTTATAACATTCGCCTGTGATGTGTTGGAGTTCGCACGCATCGGTGTTGAGAAGGAACGATCTTCGGATTCAATCAGCAGCTCAGATCATTAAAAATATCATTATGGATCATCACGGCGTAGCACCCGAGAATAGACGCTGGAACATTTATTCATTACTGAGAAATAAAGCAGAAGTTCAGACGTAGGACAAAGACGAGAAGTCAGAGTTTTCTACAAAGGACTATTTCCGTCCAAATTGTTCTTATCAGCCATTTTTACATTAAGCTTAGTGATTGGACTATGTACACACACACACACACACACACACAAACTGTTATATCATCGTACAGTATATCATTTTTAGCACATGTCCCCTTATTCAAAGTTTCTCAGCCAAAAATGTATACAAAAATAAAGATACATGAGAGGAAACCAAAACTAATTTTAAATATTAAGATTAACACTTAATTAATGTTCTAAATATCTCAAATCATATATATATATATATATATATATATATATATATATATATATATATATATATATATATATATATATATATATATATATATATATATATATATATATATATATATATAAACTCCAATATTACCCTAACCCTTTTTTAAAATATTCACATAAAGTGTATTTCATTTCCTACTATTCGGTTGAATATAATCAAACACATGGAAATATAGTTATTGTTCTTATATTTCAATATTTCTGTCTTCGTTAGGCTTTATAAGAAGCTGCTTTTATCAATATATACATGAGTATGTTCAAAACATATTGCAAATTTCCAATTTATTGGACATGTGCATTTTGAAAATATTTAAAACTATGTATGTTTCACTTATATGTGGATACATTTATTCTCTGTATGAAACACTTTATGTATAGCCATTTAGTGAAACAGATACCTTAAATATAAATATAAGGCTGCTGTATACCTTTTATCAATATATACATAGTTATGTTCAAAACATATTTAAAAATGTCTCATTTATTGGATATGTGCATTTTGAAAATATATTTTAATATATTTATGTTTCACTTATATGTGGATACATTTCTTCTCTGTATGAAACACTATTTATAGCCCTTTACTGATAAAGATAATGCTGCTGTATACCTTACCGCTTTATTGCATTTGAATCAACAGATTAATCTCCCAAAACTGCCACAGGAGTGTAAACAAATTCACCTCATTTGTTTTGTATAACTGAACCTATTTTTTCGGCATTTCACACAGTTAAGATAAAAACATAAAAGGCAAAGTAAAATTGTCCTTACTAAATCGCTCTGGACTAAATTGTAGTTGTGTTGAATGCCAAACTCAACGTAATATTCAACGTAAAACAAATACACAATTTAACTGAGAGTCAGATTTTGTATGTTCACTGTTTAAATCCACAATTGGCCTTAAATTACCCTGAAACTATAATTCTTACCTTTTACTTATTCTTTCTTTTACTCTTTATCTCTCAAAGGCAGGAGCTTTTGGAACTGCTTGGTCTACTCTGTGTGTGTCTATAATAATCCAATACTTACAGAGATGAATGGGGTTGATTTCTACAGGATAAAAGAGACCTAAAGATCAACTTGAGATGCTGAATAATTCTAATTCTAAAAGGCAATACTCTAGAAGCGGAAGGTACAAAGCCACATCATGGAGGACTCTCAAAGCTTTTCTCGCTCTCAGAACTCACAGATGACAGTCAGAAGAACAGAGAGTCCCTCTGGATCAGAAACAGCATATATGGCAGAGAACAGTAATTGAATCATTAAAGGAAACTGTCCTTATCGCGTCTATAATAAACAGTTATAAGATAAACCCATCCACCTTCCTAATCTGAGCTGAATCTCAAATCGTTGTCTAGTGATAAGAATCCTATTTCTGCAGAGCATGCTGGATTGTTCAACGTAAATGTATTTCTTATGCTGCTTCAGTTTAAATAAATGCTCATTGAAAAAAAGCAAAAACATTATATCTAATTTCTAAAAGTCTCATTGTTCTCTTACTCTGTCACACTATCTTCTTTGTCTCGTATAAATTTTAGAATAAAACACGGCAAATTGGAAACAAAATAATTATAAAAAAAAGACTTGAAAAATGTGCGACATTTATCAATCTGTGAAAGAATGTACAAATTGTGTGTGTGAGGTGAGGTTCTCAATATGGCCACTAGGGACCATATTTAAATTGTGCTTTGCTTTCAACTATCCAGTGCCACACACACACACAAACAAACACACACACGCACACACACACACACATACGCTGGGGGTTTAAGACTTTAAACCAGTTGTGATAGTAATAATACATAAAAGCTTCAAAACTGATCTTTTATTTAATCCGGCATAAAACAGATGAAAGAAATGCTTTGTACAATACATTCTTAATCTTAATTAACCAACACAAATAAACAAATTGTGTTTGTGTGCGCTAAAGATACAGTTGTATTACTTAATCATCTCTGTGTTTTTAAGAGCCCATCCAATCAGTCAGCTCTCCATTACCCACCGTGCCCGCTTCCCTCTTATTTACTCCTAACACGCCAACAAGCCATCAATAATTCTCTAAGAACATTGCATTCAAACTCTTACTAATTCGTTCATCCCTTTCTTCTGTTAAACACTCTTTAACAAAGCGAAAAGGAAAGCGATGGTAACATTAACACGTGTTTTAAGAGCCTTTTAAACAAGGTTGAAATGAATCAAATTTCATCATCTTAAGCATTGTCTTAAATTTCTGTTCTTCCCATGGTTTTCATAAGAATAGTTTGCTCAGGCTTTTCTGTTTTATAACTTGCACGGCCTAAACTCAATGAATAAACATATATTAGTGATGGGCTGATTACACAAGACTATTATTGTGCAATAACAGTATATTGTCAAAATCTATTGGAATGGGGATTTTTTTAATTTATTTATTATTTTTCTTTTTTTCTGAGGCCTAACAACTAGTTATCTAGCCTTGCAACTGAAAGGTTGAAAGTTCGAATGCCAATGGTTGGTCTCAGCAGGTAGCACTACTCAACAAAATTGTATTACAAATATTATATATGTAATAATACATAGTATGTATTAATAAATGTATATATTAAGCACCACTAGCTCAGTCATAAACAACATAAACAGGACATCACACATGAAAATAATCACGCATCAAGCTGTGTAACCGCTATTTGCTGACTTTACATAAAAGGCGAGAGGTGTGTATGCGCTGCAGGCGTTGATAATATTTCAAAGGCCTGTTGAAACGGCGTCGTATTGCCATACGAAACTGTATTTAAAGCAGCAAAGTGATGCGGCGTGCTGTGACGGTTCCCTGAAGGAAGTCAGGCATGAAGCAAGAGGATTTGAGCCATAAAGCATCCTAACCGACTGTAATGTCAGGCGTGAACAGAACAGCAAGCCTCAAACGGAACAAGTCGAGTCTCCAAGCAGTGGTTCTCCTGATAAAGCGCTGTAGCGTGTTGGCTTACAGTAACATGGCCTATAAAGGGAAAAATATTTTACGCATCTCCAGCGCTCATGAAGAGCCACTGTTTGATCATCTGCGTTGAGAGAACGTGATCACGCAAAGATGAAACAGAAACTTCTGCCCAGAAGTTCCGAATGATGCAAGACGCTACTGATGCTTATTGGCTTCACAAAGCATCTGAAAGATTCCGCCTCTAGCTGAAATGATGCATTCAACATCATTACTGTGAAAACATACAGCCTGAGCTATATATCGCCGCTCTTCAAAGATTCAATCTAAATCAGATTCGCCAATTCCCAAAGCTTGGGCCCGGAAGAAAGGTGAGCAGGTGGCGCTGGCTGGTGTAAGACCCTTTCAAGACAACCTTGTCCATCCCCCTTCCTGGTCTTTGAGGCCGGAGATGGCTCCAAGAGCGATGGAGGAGCCAGGAGGCAGCGCTTAATATTTCAACACCAGCCCTGATGTGCAAACCTGACAGGTAGAAGGCCAGGTCTCGGCAACATCACTGCAGGTAAACATTTATGAAGCTTGGCAACATGTATTCATGTAAAGTAAACAGACTCTCCGAGAGGAGGGAGGGTGAAAATGGGCTGAGAGAGTGAGAGAGAGAGAGAGAGAATGAGAGAGAGAGAGAGAGAGGGAGAAAAGAAAGGCGTGAGAAGGTAAAAAGAAAAGTGTTTTAAAGAGAAAACTGGAAGATAGTGAGGAAGAGAACGATAGAGAAAAGAAGAATATGGGAGAGGGAGAGAGAGATAGAGAGAGAGAGAGAGAGAGAGAGAGAGAGAGAGAGAGAGAGAGAGAGAGAGAGTAATGGAGAGAGACATAAGAGAAAGAGAAAGAGGAGAGCGTGAGAAAATAAAGCATGGGTGTGAGATGGATAGAGAGAGAGTGTGAGAAAGTGTGAGAGAGGAAAATAGAGCAACAGATAAAAAAGTTATACATATATAGAGAGATAATGAGAGAAATAAAGAGTGAGGGAGACAGCATGGCAAAGAAAAAGAGAACAAAAAAGAAAGACAGTAAAAACAGATAGAGAATGAGTGAGAGAAATAGCAAGAGAGAGAGAGAGAGAGAGAGAGAGAGAGAGAGAGAGAGAGAGAGAGAGAGAGAGAGAGAGAGAGAAATAAAGAGGTAGAGAAAAAATAGTAATGAAGACAGATTTAAAAAGAGAGCAAAAGAAAAAGTGTGAGAACTTGAGTGAGAAAAGAAAGGCGTGAGAAGATAAAAAGAAAAGTGTTTTAAAGAGAAAACTGGAAGATAGTGAGGGAGAGAAAGATAGAGAAAAGAAGAATATGGGAGAGGGAGAGAGAGATAGAGAGAGAGAGAGAGTAATGGAGAGAGACAGAAGAGAAAGAGAAAGAGGAGAGCGTGAGAAAATAAAGCATGGGTGTGAGATGGATAGAGAGAGAGTGTGAGAAAGTGTGAGAGAGGAAAATAGAGCAACAGAGAAAAAAGTTATACATACATAGAGAGATAATGAGAGAAATAAAGAGTGAGGGCGACAGCATGGCAAAGAAAAAGAGAACAAAAAAAGAAAGACAGTAAAAAACAGATAGAGAATGAGTGAGAGAAATAGCAAGAGAGAGAGAGAGAGAGAGAGAGAGAGAGAGAGAGAGTCTTAAGACAGCCAGCATGTGTGGATGTGTTTTCTTCAGTAATGATGTGGGATGCGGAATGGGAGGTGATACAGCTTTTACGACCACTATTAATCTTGTATACGGCAAGCAGATTGCAAGGAACAAGTGACATGCATTTCATTTGCAGCATAAATACTATCTTTTCAAGTTCCTGGAGTCTTGAGAAAAACAGACTAATATATAATAATCACACCGTATCACATATGCAAAAGCACATATGTATTCATGTATTTAAATATATGGTAAGATAATTATAAGAATAGTATATGATACAAATTGCCAATAAAAGTACATTCTAGACTTATATCATAAATAACTTATATTTAGCTACTTTTTTTTTATTTAGTCACATTTGTGAAGCAACGAATTAACTTTTTTTTTCAATTGTAAAAATGAATAAAGCAATTATGGTTTTATTTGCTTGTAATTTCTTTTTATCAACGATTTTATGATTTTATTTACTTATCAAATTCTTGTTTTTTGTTCATTTTATTCTGTTTAAACAATAGAATTATTAACACCTGTATGTAGTAATATTGCTGGAATCCTTTTTATTATTATTACTATAATTACTATAAATTTATTATTAAATAGTAAAAAACAAATTATTTTCTGAAGCTTGAAGTGGCTGAAACACATATAAACCCTGTAATGTTGATGTGCACGGACATATGATCATGCACATGTGTAAAGCTTCTATTAAAATAACTATAAATGAAAACGTATATCTTTAGCAATAACATATATTTATAAAAAAAAAAAGAGTGCGTTGAACAGTAGAGTATTTTCCGTTTGCTCACTAAACTGCAGTGAGACCGACTCCATTCCGAGCGAGAGACTATTACATAACACCAGTAGATGCCTGTCACAGATGCAGCCAGATGTCTGGAACAAACCCATTTCCCCACCACACGGAAGCACTTCCTGGTCAGACCCTCCATCCCCGCAGCTCCAAACCACTGTAGCGTGTGACACGACTGCGCCCGAGTCAAAAAGGTAAAATATCATCTAGCCGGAGGAGTTTAAAGAAAGCAGAAGAAGACTAGCTTTCCATACCCATAATTAGCATTGCAGTTGAAGCAGGTAATGTGGCGCGTTCCTGTGTTCCTCCCTGACAGCGAGGGAGAAGGTTCTTGAGCCTGAGTGCTTATTCTGTATTCCACAAGGAACCAGACCCTGGGAGGATTCTTCATGCGAGCCAGATGGTGTCGCATTCAGAGCATTCTACCCGCGCTGTCCTGATTTCAACCTCTCCGCAACACAAGTCAGGGCCAAACTACAGAGCCGAAGACTGGGAACTTATATTTACATTATTGAACCATGTAGTGCACCCTGATTCTTCAAAGTCCTGGAATAGGCCCGCACATTCACACACACACACACACACACACAAACCACCACACACACACACAACACACGCACCACACAACACACTTTGCACACCACACATACCACACGACTCACATCAGAAAGTAGAAAGAAAGGGGAAGGTTGAACAGAAGAGAAAAGAAATACAAACGAAGAAAGAATAAACATGAGAAAGAAATAAAGAAAGAAGAAAGAAAGAAGAAAGAAAGAAAAAGAAAGAAAAAACATAAAGGAAGGAAAGAAAGAATAATGAAAAAAAGAAAGAATAATAAATAGATAAACAAAGCAGCACAATGAAGAAGGAATTGAAGAAGGATATGACAAGAAAAAAGATAAAGAATAAAGAACTAAATAAAGAAAGAAAGAAAGAAAAAAAGAAAGATAGAAAGAAAGAAAAAGAAAAAGCACGGAACGAAGGTAAAAAAGAAAGAAATTAGGAAAGAAAGAAAGAAGCACGGAAGGAAATAAGGAAGAAAGGTAGGATGGAAGGATGGAAGGATGAAAGGAAGAAAAGAAGGAAGGAAGGAAGGAATGAAGGAAAGTAAGATAGGGAGAAATAAATAAAGAAAGATAGAAAGAAGGAGAAAAAGCACGGAAGGAAGGAAGCAATGAAAGAATGGAAGCAAAGAAAAAAGAAAGAAAGAAAGAAAGAAAGAAAGAAAGAAAAAAAAAAGAATTGAGTGTGTCCACATGGTCACTAGGGACCGTTTCAAAATTGTGCTCTGCTTTTATAATAATACATAATAATCCATTCGATTTTTTATTTATTGGCGCCTTTCTAGAAACTCAAGGTCGCCTTACAGAAACCCACAACATTCACACACAGACCAATTTTTAACTATCTTTAAAAAATGTTAACTATCCAGTGAAGTCACACACACACACACACACACACACACACACACACAGTGAAGTGTACACACACACACAAACCCGGAGCAGTGGGCAGCCTTAAGCACGGGCCAAAAATGACCAACCACATTAACATAAAAAATCCTCTCATGGTCTTCCGGGTTGAGCACAAAAACAAAAGCAGAAATCAAGAGAGAAAGACAGGAATGGGGAGAGCCGGGCACTTCCTTGTCCCTTCTCCCTGATGTCCTGCCCTGTTGACTCTAATAGACTATTGATTTTCCATCTGCTGTAGGATCAGTCTCCACTTTTACCATTCACTCATGATATTAGCTGTCCATTAGGTGCAGAGCTCTGCGGCCTAACAGGAGCAACACTCCACCTCCAGCACAATACAATCAGCTGATTAGTCTCAACACTCCCGCTGCACGACTTGTCCTCCAACACCACACACAGTACGCTGATAACAGAAAGCTTGTGTGTGTGTGTGTGTGTGTGTGTGTGTGTGTGTGGGTCACAGGTGAACTCATACACACATCACACTGAGCCGGGACTAACTAAGTGGATTAAAGCAGCCTGGACCCGCTCCGGACGGGGATTGTTCACAGCTTATTACCAGATGTGAAGTTTTAGAAATTGGAAAAGTGCCACTCGAGTCTCCCTGGATGAGTTCTGAAGAAACACAATGCGGAACATGTGTGTCTACAAAACACGGTAAAGATCAGAGTAAAAAATACCATTCTTTTATTATAAATTGTAAATAAAATCTAAATGTATTATTTTCATTATATAAGACCACTTTTTTATTTACAGTAAATAATATCATAGTTTATTATTTACAGTTCAATACAATTCATTTTTATTGTTTGGTCAAAACTCAATAGTAGACATTACTTCCCGTGAACTATTTGACATAAAATAACCCAAAAACAGGAGTAGGCTGAAGCATTGCTTATAGTTGCATACGTCTTATATCCATTTACATTATACCGACTCAGCTTTACAACAAACAAAAAGCAAAAAAAAAAAAAAAACAACAAAATACTGATGCAGAATCTCAAGAAAATAACTCCCTTTTTTAGCTTCACATTTTCAACTGTCTTTTTATTCTTCTTTTTTGTCTCATTCTATTTAAGTCACCGATGCACTTATTTTTAAGACATTTTCTGGAATGTAGAATAGAAGTTTATAATTTAAATTCATCACTAAGGTCATTCCATAGATTTACACCAACAACTGAAACACGTCTCATTTTTACATTTGTTCTCACTTCAACTTTGAAAAAAAAATACATTGAACAATACCATAACTTTTCATTTACATTAAATAACACCATAATTTATCATTTACAGAAAATAATACCATACGTTATTATTTACATAAAAAATGTACATGTTTTATCATTTACAGTAAATTATACCATATTTTTATTATTCACAGTAAATAATATCATATTTGTAGGACAATGAGGCGCACTTAACAACCTAAAAAGTTTGCTAAATATTGACTGTGTGCTTTATAATCCAGAAAAGAAAAGTGCCTTGAATTTTGATGTGAATTAAAGTCCGAAAAATATGGTAATTATGAGATTTTATCCTCATTTTGTTTTTGAAAAAATGTATATTTAAATGTTTTCTTTATTTGATTTTACAGGTTTAAAAAAAAAAACCTACTAGAAAAATGTATCATTTGAAATAAAAAACTAAAAGAAAACCATACCTGTCTGCTATTGGTTGAGAAAGAGATTTAATGGATTATTGCACACAGGCTTTCAGTGATGGAGAAGTGTTTCTGCAGCTCACACACAAAAACAATCCTCAATTTGCTTTTTGCAAATGGCTTTTTTTCATGTGATGGAAAAACAGAAGAGCTTTGTGTGGGAAACAGATTGAAAGATAAATTATTCACAGTTAACCACTGTGATTGGATCATTGAGAAGAGCTTTCAAGAAATACACTTGTAGGAATTGAGGATGAATCACGGAGATTAATGTTACTGACACATTCTGTCTGAATCGCTTATTAATTCATTGCCTAACGTCAAAACTTTCAGTGGGTAGAACAATTCAATCTGTTTGTCACAGTTGGCCTGCAATAATTCCGGGTTGCCCAAATATGGGCCTGAGATTTCAAATTAAAATTAGAACTTTTAGTCTGCCAAGACCTTCTCAGTCTAGTATGTGGTTTAATGACATGAGTAAGTTCACTCACCCCTTGTCAAACTATTTTTGCTCTCCCCTCGGGCACAGAATTCAGGAGAAATTTTAGAAACTAGCTCTCGCCGGAATGTTCTCTGAATCCAAAGATCCAGTTTATTAGAAACATGCAGATTAACCCCTAGAAGCAATTCCTGTGATTTATGCATTTTCCACGCATTCTATTGCAAAAAAAAATATTGTATTGCATAACTGAGTTCTCACAAATAGAATACAAAAAAAAA
>CM051496.1:2722270-2751283 GCA_028031935.1 Paedocypris micromegethes | reverse complement strand
AAAAAAAAAAAAAAGAGAAGGAAATAGTTCTGAGGGAAAATATGATTAAGATAACAATGCACTGCTTGTTCAATCAAACCATTTAACTACTCTTGAAAAGACATCCAGCCACAACCTCGGGGAAAACCAAGTATGATTCATAATTTTCCTTTAAACTGAAAAATAGAGAAAACCTCAAGGAAATCTAAAGATACATGGACGGACAGACGGACAGACACAGACAGACAAAGACAGACAGACAGACAGCTAGATAGATAGATAGATAGATAGATGGATGGATGGATGGATGGATGGATGGATGGATGGATGGATGGATGGATGGATGGATGATAGATGGATAGATGGATAGATGGATGGATGGATAGATGGATAGATGGATGGATGGATGGATGGATGGATGGATGGAGGGAGGGATGGATGGATGGAGGGAGGGATGGGCAGACAAATAAATCAGACAAAATGAATATTGTAGTACATGTTAATACATGTAACACATATATTCAACACACAGTATATTAATCTAAAAAAAATGAATGTTTGAAGAATGAGTGAAATGAGGTAAGAAAATCAAAAACAAGAAAGAATATTTTTTTGTCAAAAACAAGAACAAAACAAACACACACAAAATAGAAAACAGATCATATGATCATCTTAAGAAAGGAAATACACAATCTGTGAGCTGCATCAACAGCACAAGTGTCATGATCAATACAGACGTCTGCAAAAATAAACACATAAATCAATCAATTATAAAAATGTCAAATATTTCAAAAAAGTGACAAACAATGTCAAGTTTAATGAATCTTAAAGCTTTTTCAATTCCGAGAAAAATAGACAATTAGGCATGAACCAAGCCTCATTTGCCTGCACAGAATGGCACGGCATTAAAAAAAAAATGAAAAGAAAGGAGAAAAAGAAAAATTGTGTGGGTGGCTTCAGCAATCGCTGCGTGATGACCATTCAGTCGATCTCTAATCTCATCAAATGACTTCAATCAGCAATGTCTTTTTCAGGCAAATAGCGGCACCAACATTCTATTCATTTGACCCTTAATGGAAGCACCTTTCCTCTTTTACCAGTCAAACTCTAAGGTTTTACCTCTTTAGTCTTCCTTTGTCTCAGATCTTAAATGGAATCATATACGGAGAAGCTGCCGACAGGAGAGACGTCTTCATTCTCCTCATCCATGAAAGGCTTGTGCAATACAAATGGAAATCTCCAAAGTAGAAGCCTTTACGCAAACAATCGTTTGAGCATGAAAAGAGCCGGATGAGAAAAACAGATGGATTGTGTGTTCTACAAAATAGAAGAAGCCATGTTTAAACTAAACCGTTGCCTGATCCCTCATCGATTTTGGAGTTTGGGCACAAAATGTTTAAACGTGTGCGTCGAAATCTTCTTAGATATTGTCTATAGGCAAGACAAAAACATCAAGCGCAAAATAATAGATCAGAGGAAATCAAAATCTATGTTTCCAGTGTTTTATTTATCAACGGACTCCATTTCCCAGAATCCCCAGAGTCTTTTGTGCTTTTGATTGATTTCATTGTTTGATTGCTTCCCCTCATTAGTTCTTTTATTTAACTCGTTGCCATGCGTAAACATGATTTGGAATTAAAGCACAAAAGAAGTTCAAACACACGTGTTAAAATCTTCATGGGGCTTGTCTAATGGTTCAAAATAACAAAACAAACTAAAAAAAAAAAAAAATAAAAATGTTTGAAGCTTAGCGAGTTAAGGTTGCATTTATTTAGTAAAACTTGGACTCTATTTCCCAGAATCCTCAGAGCATTTTGTGTTTTTTTTAATTTTATATCAGATTCTTGCTCCGCGATTGGTTGGCCACCAATCCAAGGTGTGTCCCGCCTCATGCCCATACTTGTTGAGATTGGATGCAACTCCCCGTGACCCAGAAATGGAGAAAGCGGTAGAAAATGAATGGATGGAAGGAGGGATTGATAGGTGGATGGATTAATTTCAGTTGTTTCCATTTTTTTTGTTTATGGAGTTATGCCATTGCTTCATGTTTATGCATAAACAGGATGTGGAGTTTGGGCACACACTATTTAAGAACATGTCAACGTCTTAGAAATTGTCTAATGGCAAAAAAAAGCAAAAGCAAAGTACAAAATTAAAAGACTTCAAATTTTCGCAGAAATTGAATGCTTAAAACACATTTTTACTGGTTTACTCATCCATGGACTCAACTTCCCACAATGCTCAGTCTTTTGCCATTTTGATTGATTTCACCTGCTTTCCCTCATTAGTGTCTGTATCTGTGTCATTGCCTAACATTTACGTGTCAATATAAATGTTTATCTATTACGACTCAGTCTATGCTCACTGTCACATATTTTTTTTACATAAAGTTTCTCCTTATTCTCCAAAGAAGCAGCCCAAGACAGAAAAAAAAAAATCCCTTTATTCACAGCCCATCATGCCATTTTCACAATCGATCAATTAAACGGTTTAATATAGCGGAATTAGCACGCTTCCGTTTATGGGTGTTGAGTAAAATGATGAATTCAGTGTTAAAAGTGTGTGTTCGCAGGATTCCGCCGAGACGCTTTCCACACAACCTATCAAACAGCGTTTGAGGCCGAGTGCTTATTTAACATAACACATTCTGACAGTCACCTGAGGATAGAAGCAAAACAAGTCTAGACTATAAGCCTAACACCACAAAAGGAAAAGATTCGGCCCACGCTGAAGAATCCTCTGAGCAGACAATGGATTTCTATTACCGTTGACTAAGACTAATTCATCTCCTGTTAACGTGATTCGAGTGTATAGGTGTATCAGAGAAAGCATCACAGCCGTACCGGAGGAGAGAGATGAGGACGCGTGTACTTGCACACAGTTATGTCGATAGCAAGATGGCTCACTTGAGTCCCATCGGTCTGGCCACTTATTTGTCAATGGCACATTGGAGCGTTTAGAGTACAAGAGCGTCAATTTCTCCTTTATAACAGACGAAACTAGGAGTAGTTACAGTGTTTTATCACACAGTGGAAAATCTGACAGCATCTGTTGTACATGTCTGCAAGAAAAGGAACTTTGGCACTTTTTTTGTGAATTGTTTTAAAGTTGAAAAGAATAAATGGATGCAAAAAATAAATTTGTTTACAGACATTTTTGGGGAAAAAATGTTGACAACATTTTTATATTTGTTAATTCATATTTAGAAAATGTTCTAAACTGGTCAAAAATAGTGTGTGCGTGTGTGTGTGTGTGTGTGTACTAGCAGTAGTACCACTGATAATAAAACCAGAGCAACAAAAAAAAAAAAAAATACATTTTTTGTATTACTTTTAAATTGTTTCATCTATTTTCACAAATAACCATTTGTTTGAAAAAAATGTTAATCTTTCCATATTTGAGTTGCTGACTAAGAATAAATCATTTTTACATACATTTGCTAAGATTAAAGTTTTGTGAATTTGCATAGTTAACAGTCCTGTTGACCACGCTAATTCTAGCACATATCATTATCTAAAAATAACGGTATATTTTTAAATATAAAAAATGGATCTTATACACTGCTTTTAGTAACCTGCTGTGAAATATAAAAAGCTTAATATATATCTGAAATAGAAATATATGAAAAAAGTAACGTTAGAGACAGTTTCCTAGGAAACAGGGAGCAGAAAATGTTTTAGAAAAATGCACAGAGATGAATAATGTGATGCAAACATGAATAATAAGATACTGCTTAAAAAAGACATAGTGTTAAAAGAGATCAAACTCGCATTGGCTGCATAATTCTCGGCTTTAGATGAGGCCAGATGATCCGCTCTTAGGAAGCCAATGATATTCCCAGTCACTAGATGTCATTTCCGTGATGAACACATGGGCCTAACAAGACTATTTTTAGCTCGGCACGTGTTAACGATGCCATCCAACCTTGCGTGCCCTGGCAAAGGGCCAGACATCTGCCACTGGGCCACATCTTTCGCTGGGGAGTGACGCCATGTTTAATCACCCAGCCAGGTTGATTATCCCCCGTAGCTTCGACAACCACACACGCTTGTGACACTTCTGGTTCTGGGTTTGTGTGTGTGTGTGTGTGTGTGTGTGTGTGTGTGAAAGTGTGTACGAGGCTGTCAGACACACTTTTTTATTCCTAAAACACCAACTCCTGATCATGAAGCCACGAGATGTAAAGTACTTGAGGACACTAGGGATTTTTGTGAATTTTGTAAAACAAAGTACAAAGAAGGCTTAAAGAAACTGAAAAAAATTATTTAGACGTTGAAACACTGAGCATGGTACTTGTATTAGTACTTGTACTTTATTGATAGCAGACATTTATTGGGACTGCGTGAATTTAAAAGTTGCTTATATTTTGGATACTCAGTACAAGTACAAAGTTGGCAAAAACTCTTAAAGTACAAACAAATTTAAAATATTTACAAGTTTTACGAAAAACGATAAATGAATCTAACCCATATCCAGTTTATGTTGATTTGTTAATACCAGGCTATCCTGGCTCCTGAGGACCAAATTATTCATACGACACAGTTTCCCGCTCTTACAGGAACAAATCTGACTGATCTGGAATCAGTCCATGTTCATTTGCGCATGGGCAGTCAACCCAAAATGACTGGACCGGTTACTCCCGAATCATAAGGTAATTTGAAATCAACAAATCATTGTCTGAGTAAATAATTAGGTAAAATATATATATAAATGTGCATCGTTACTTGATATCAGCATTCAACCAATTGGAAGTCACTGAAACCATTTTTCATGTGAAAATGCGATGATACGCGCGCGCGCACACACACACACACACACACACACACACCAACTTGGCATCTTTAAGCCCAATTAATCAAATCACATGCTACACAAACATTCCCTCTTACTCAGCCAAAAACAACCTATCTAATGTGTCATTGGCAAGGGTTCGGGCATCACCGCACGTGTTCACACTTAAACAATTTGTGCTTGGCTTCAGAAACATCAACTTCCACTTGCAGTTCAGCAATAATATACGCTCTGGTCCCGTTCCCTATTCAGCGCAGATGGACTGATGCGAGGCTGAAGACTAACGTGTCATGGGCAGATGTGAGTCAGGGCTTGTGGTGACAACAAAACATCTAATGACCGACGTTTTCCAGTCCTATTCACTATACTATGACAGGAGACCCATGACAGCTTCTCTTGACGCTGACGTCTTAAGTGCATTAATGGCGGATGGTTTAATATGAGAGGTAAAGACAGTTTGAGAAGGCCACAAGCTGGATGAATGCCACCAGAGCTCAGTCTAATAACGCAGTAGTTGGTTGGTGGAATTACTAACAGTCACTGTGGGAGGACGAGACTGAAGTAATTCACTGAAGCCGACAGGGCAGTATGCCAACCCTATAATGCCACCTTAATGTGACACAAGAACACACACGCAAGAGCAGACACTCGCGACTCAATAGAGCTTAAAGACAGTGAATTCCACTGGGAAATTCAATTTAAATACCGTAAAACCTCTAATTGAACGCCACCTCTAGCAGAACACCCCCTCTAATAGCACCCCCCCCTCTTAAAGAAGAGTGGAAAAATAGACCGCCACCCCTTTACTTGCATATATTCACAAATATGTTCTTTGGGGCTTGTGAAGAGTTGAAAATTGCCAATGATGTTCTACTAAAGGTTTTACGGTATCTCTTTTTTCTATACAGAAACTGTTTATATTACAAAATAAAAGTGGTGCAGGGGCACAACCTTTAGCATGAGTGATACAAATAATTCAGAAAAATTAAGAACACTGTTAAACAATGTTTTTACATATTCAAACTTACCTTATTTACCAGAATAACTCAAGTGAACAACTTACACAAAACTCACACTTGCTAGCTGCTGTGTAAAGTTTGGTTCCTACCCTGCAAAGCCTACATTGTTGGTCAACTCTACATTTGTGGACGCTATGCAGTGTACTGTATGTACCCAACTAGTGTTTTCTGGCAAGTATGATGGCACTATAAAAATCTGCAGTGACGTTTATATGGAGTGCCTGAAATTTGTATCACCAATCTCTGTTGTACCCAATCACCGCATTTAAATTCTTCTGTTCCCGTCGAACTGGAAGAGCTCTAAAATGGGCTTCTGCCATCAATGGTCCCGTCAGCCTTTAGACCCTTTCTTTCAATATTTATAGAGCAAATCAGGGCAGTGTTTGATCATCCTGAGAGTGGCAAAGAAGGGGATGAGTCATTGTTGAACTTGAAACAAGATGACCGCTCCACAGCGTCAGAGCCCATTTTGCCAACACGTGTTGTGCCCGTTTTTTTCGGCACCTGTTTTGCATGAACCAATTTTGTCCATGTGGGTATTTTTTTCCCTGCCAGTATTATCATTACCTGCATCAAAGCAAGCATCTAAACTCATGGTGTCCCCAACAGGTGCCAAAAGGTCGCTGAGGGCTTCCCAAAGAACTCTTTCCCTTCTGGTATGAAGTACACAGACTGTGCAAAAGCAAGCTGGTTGGACATAAGGTCTTCATAGTTGCACCATACCGACCCACAAACACCTGAATGTTGGACTTGTTTGACATGTTCCTATTCACACACACTACCTTTGAGGGCAGAGATCTTCATGAATGTCCTGGGACTCTCTGAGCCCCCTTGAGACAAGTCAGGTAAACTAATGGTCAGGTTCTTCAGACGTGCTTGAAGCCTCCAAGGCCTCGTATGGAGTTGGACCTGCCACCAAGACATTGCAAGTTTGAATCCCGCTTCAGTAGGCTCCACAAGTTAAGTGGTCTTGAGCAGGACACTAACCCCCATCTGCTCTCGCGGTGCTACATCTTAAGACTTTTCTACTCTGGGTTTTTGTGTGTCCACTCTGTGTATCTGCACCTTACTGAATGGGTTAAATTCAGAGCAGAGTTTTGATATGTTCCCCAAAGGGGGAACTGGCCTTTTCACTTTCTTCCCTTAGCTTTGTAGGAGGCGACACTTAGCAAGGCTCAACATGAGCCTTTTGAGGTTACAAACTCAAGGCCACATACTTTGACCTAGAAGTCTTCTTAGTAGTGGAGAATTTGCACATTTTGCCCAGACTCATACCTGGATCCATGAACAGGATGAATTAAATCAGATTCAGTCCAACCATGGTTTTGAGATCGGGTTTCCTTTGTCATTCACTGTGGCAGTGATGGATAGAAAAAGAATGATGATGGAAGGGAACAAAATGTAGTAATCCTCTGGCCAGACAAAATTGTCTTTATCGCCAAATGAAGTGAAGTTGCTGGTGTCGCTTCCTAATATACCCAGATATTTGAAGTAAAGGTATTCCAAATTGTCAGGACCAGGGATGTGATCCCATTAGTGTTATTCACTACCACACAGCATCTCATTCTCTTCCATCAGGAAACTGAGATTACGCAAGTAACCAAGACAACATATGACCTAAATCCAGGAGCTTCAGTTGTTGATGAACGAACCCAACAGGGATGTAACAAAGTGCACGTATTTCCTCAATCCTGCAATAAGTCACTAGCCCCAGTTCGATCCGATTTTGGCCTGGTGGGTGCTGGGTTCAGACCAGTATTAAGAATGACACTAAAATGAAGTTGATCTCAGCCAGTGGTCTCACACTCCAGCTGGAAATACACACTGGCTTTTTTTGGTCTTATCTGAGAGTGCTGACACTTGATGCACCAAGCTGCATCTCAAAGGAAGCTTATTGAGCACAGCTTGCCATTTCTTTTCTTTTTTTCTCTGTTGTGTTTGTGTGTAGCACGTGCTGTCAGTCATCAGAAAGCCTGGTCAAAAAAACTCCCACTGGTCAAACACAAAACCAACCCCTCAAGCGTCCGATCTGACTCATCAAGCTGATGTGTAAAGCCAAGTGGCCTTGGCCTATATTTCACATGTCATTTAAATGACAAGATGAATAACATTCCTTGGACACTAAATTGGGTCTAAAAAAGAAAAAAAAACAAGCAAATAAACAAGCTCAGCCAAAACGCAAACACACAAACACAGAAATAAACACGCACAAAAGTCTTTTCCGATGACTAGGCACATCAGACAACAAGTATATGAGTATGTAGTGATGAGTTTTGTGCAGTTATATACCTGTACGTATGTCTTAACATGCAATTGGTCAGACTCCAATTCAGGGGGTGTGTCCTGCATGTATGCCCAGAAACACTGTGATTGGATAAGCCTCCTGTGACCCAGAAAATTAGAGGACGCACATTTGAATTCTAGGTACAAGTAACACCATAAATAAATAATTAAAAAAAAAAACGTTAGCACGTTAGCATTAGCAAATTCTGCATTGACATAACATCATGCTTTTCCTGAGAATCCAATTCTTAACCTTTTAGTTGCGACCACAAACAGTTTGAGCTATTAAAATTATAAAAGACTTTAAACACACTCAGATTTAAAAAATAAATAAATAAATAAATTAAAAAAAAACATGTTTTTAGTTTGGCAACAAGTCAAATACTTTGTCCAAACAGAGTTTCTAAACTGATTTTTTTCATCTTTTTTTAATCAGAAACATACAGAAACTAAAACTTATTCTTAACATTTATTTTAAATCCAACTCATTTTGGACTGAGTGACCCATTTTCTCCATGTATAATTGCAAGCATGACGTAATGGTAAGAAAACCAAAAGGCATTAACAGAATACACGCAAATACATTTCTCAAGCCTTTGAATTTTCTTTTAATAATGCTTTTTAAAAGAACATGTCAAAAAACAAAGAAAAAAGACATCCAACTACACATTTTCTGTTCCTTAGCAACTGCCTCTAGCTCGAGACTGTGGTGAAACAGAATAGAGGTTTCAAAACGGACTCTTCATGAGCATCTCGGAGAATTTACTTTTAAAGTACGACTGCAGCACTATATTGATTTAAGGGAGTTTTGAGCTGCATCTGAAAGACAAAACCGGGACGATTTTCTTTTTTCTCTCTCGACTGTTTTTTCTCCATCTCCACAAGAACATCTTCAAAAGTCCAGCAAAGCCTCAAGAGTTCTTGTCATTCAGAGCAGCGGATGTCCTTTTGAGCCACGCACAATAGCACGAGGAATCTTAAAGCTCGCTCACTGTCATGGACCGCACTTTGCCAGCACTCAAAGTTAACACACAAGTGTGTGTGTGTGTGTGTGTGTGTGTGTGCGTGTGTGTGTGATAAACTGAATAGAGAGAAAGAGAAAGAGAGAGAGAGAGAGAGAGAGAGAGAGAGAGAGAGAGAGAGAGAGAGAGAGAAATGCAAAAGACAAAAGAGAGCTGAGTTCATTCTGAGAACGAATGGAGAAGTATGGAGAGAGAGAGAGGAGAGAAGAGAGAGAGAGATATATATACAGAGAGATAAAGAGAGTTCAGTTAGAAAAAAAGAGTAGGAAGGAATGGAAAAGTTAGAAGAGAGTAGTGAGAGAGAAAGACAGTTGCGCTTGGAAAAAGCAGTAAGAAGAATAGAGAAGTAGAGAGAGAGCGAGAGAGAGAGAGAGAGAGAGAGAGAGAGAGAGAGAGAGAGAGAAGAGAGAGAGAGAGAGAGAGAGAGAGAGAGAGAGAGAGAAAGAGAGAGAGAGAGAAATAGAAAGAGAGACAAAGATAGAGAGAGAGAATGAAGAAAGAGAGAAGCAAAAAGATGGAAAGAGAGTTGCAATAGAAAAAGGAGTAAGAAGAAACAAAGAAGTACCGAAAGAGAGAGCAAAAATAAATAAATAAATAAAATAAAAACAGAGCAGAGCAGAACAGAACAAAAAAAAATAAATTTAAATGGAAGGCCAAGAAAAAAAAAATATAGACTAGAAAGAGATAGTCTTTAAAAACATGAATGAGGCTGAAAAAGAAAGGAAGGGAAGGGCAAGTGAGAAATAAAAACTGAACGATGGAAATCCCGAATACAGAAACCAGTATTTCACTCTGCACACTGATCCACAATTTTGATCAAATCCCGATTAGTTCCACCTCATTGATCCCAGAGAATTATGCCATATGATGTGAGATTATTTCTGCGAGCTTAGACTACTGATAATTAAACCAATGTGAGACTGCACAGACAACAATGACAACACACATGGAGCAGAAGAGATCATTCAGAGCGAGAAAAACCTCCTGGAACTCAGACAGAATCCTAAACAGGAACGTCTCCGCCAGCATCCAGAGGGAATTTGCACAGAAGTGATTTCACGTCATTTCAAGTAGAAGTTTTGTTTGTGGGAAAAAGAATAGTCAGTCTATCAAACAAACCTATCGTATTTCTTGTGTAAGAATCCGTTCAGAAAGGAACAGAATGGGAAGAAAAACATTGTTGGTCCTGCTGGAAAATAACATCATTTTTTTTTCCTCATTTTTACGAAATTTATTGTAAAACTCTTTCCCATTTCTGGGTCAAGAGGTGCTGGAGCCACTCACAGCAGATGGGCCTGAAGGCGGGGCACACCATAGATTGATGGCCGACCAATCACAGAGCTACAGGAGCAGTCAAACTGCCACACGTTAAAATAAAATAATGATTACATAAGTAATACTATAATATTTATACAATTTGTTACTATTTTATATCATTATGTTAAATTAGTATTATTACTACTTTAAAAATATTTTTTATACTAATACTACTTTTAATAATTTACTCTACTAGCACTATTTTACTATTAAATACTGTATTACCATTTTATTATACTATTATGTTATTATAAATAATACAAACTAATGACACAAATGCAAATATACATGACTAAATAAACGAATGAAAATAATAATACATTCAATTTATTATTTTCCCTCTACTTAATTGATTTGATTACCATTACAAGATTAATTGATAATCATTTATAACTAGCATACATGTTCACATACACACACTTATTGTTAAAAACATTTTTTTAAGAAATTAAAATAATACAAAAACACGTGCCACCAAATATCAAGTCCTTCTTTTTGAATGGTGAGATATTTTAAAGAAGACATTCGCTGTCATACGCTCCCTCAGAACGTGTTTACATAAATGATGACACGTTGTCCCGGAGACCTATATATAGACGGCTTTTTAGATAAAAGCAAAAAGAAGGAAATGCAAACTCAACTTGAATTATTTTCCCTCCATCCATTATAGTCAGGAGTTAGCGAAGAAAGTGAATGCTAAAGATAGCCGCATTAGAGAAGATAGAGAGTCTTAACATACAGTTTGAAAGCAGTTTAATAAAATAAAAATGCTTTACGTTCACAGTCTCTATCTCTCTCTATAAAGGAAACAAAACACCCTTTCAAAGTGCAAACCATTAATTTATGGACATTATTGTTGTATTTCCATAACGTGTAATTACTCAGTTTTTAATCAAATCTGATGTTTTAAAATAGAATGCAACTCTGTGAATTGTCAAAACAGAATCCTGCCATCCAATCATCCACAGCAACATATTAACAGCTATTTAATTACTGCCATTTGCAAATGAGTCGAATTAGGTTTAATCATTTATTTTTTCCCAAACAGAAAAGACCTATTTCTTGCATATTTTTCGCTCTTTTAACTTTCAGCGTTTCACCATATGGTATCTGCACAAGGTCAGAGGAGAGAGTGGATGGCAAAGCCTATTAGCTTAATTGCCAACGCGTATGCTCACTATTCTGAAAACAAAATGCCCATGCAAATCACAAGCACGGGCGTATTTCAGAACAATCAGAGAAGAGCAGAACAACTCTGATCTCGTGCATTGGCCCACGTTCAGCTCTCAAATGGGCAAATGAGACTGAGAGCATCTCCCTCTGCTGGTTATTTGGGTAAACTTCACCCTTTTGGCATTAATACCCTGGAGACTCCAAACGGAAGCCACACGCACACACGAATGTCACAGCATATGATCGAAATGAGACCAATTACAAGCAATTAAAGCCATAATAACAGCATGAATCAATACTTCTCAGTGCCTCTTATTTCCCAAAGTGGTAAATGAGCCAATCATCTGCTCCCGAGCCTCGGGTTTCATATGGGCAAAAGCAGAGCAATCACCATAGAAGCGTTTGCCGGTGCCACTGATACCAGCTAAACACCGCAGCAGCATCTCAGCTGATGGCCGTAATGGACCAGAATCCTTTGTCACAAATGTGTTGACATTTAGGTTTGCGGACCCCCAATGCTGAGATGAGGAGAGAGTGTCCGTGTCTGGAGGCAGCGGCTAATTAGCTTTTAAAATGGAGCGAGTGACTGGCGTCCGAGCGAGGGTCCTGCTAATGGAGACCCCGCAGATGCTCGCCCGTATGCTCCGGGCTCTCCAGCGTATCCAGGGGACCCCGACTGTAGCTTATGCACACAGCCCAGCTGCCCCTGTCCACACACAGACGGACTCTCACGTTTTAGCTGGTGTGGTTTTATTTTAATGTCGATAGTGGTTCACACACAATCATATGGTCTATACATTGACACACATTGTGACACAATTTGTGGAAAATTGTGACACACAAGGTGACACACATCACACAATATGTCAATGAAATGACAAGCACAATCGTAAACTTTTGTCTCCACGCCGTTCTGTTTGTGAAGCAACAGCATCACTACAAAATCAAATCAATGAAGAAAAACAACACCAAATAACACAACAGATACATTGATGAACAATTAAATAACATAACTAAGAAAAAAAATGTGTGTATGTGCATGAGTGTGTGCATACTTGATGTACTTTACCATCAATGTGTATGTAAATTTAATATATCAATACAATGTTAATACCGGTATTATACTTGTAAAATTATTTATTTCAAATATATATATATATATATATATATATATATATATATATTCATGATTTGACGATTATCAACAGAGAAAGTAGATTAAACGTAACAAAAAAAGAAAACAATTCAAGTTCAAGTTTATTTTTATAGCACTTTTCTTAGTTCAAGACCAATGCAAAGTCGCTATGCGAATTGGTGGAAATATAGTCTTTAAAGAAGAACAATGCCCATTACTTATATGTGTTCAAAAATTAGGAAAAAACAAGAAGAAGAGCAAGATAGACAAAGGCAAGAAAAGCAAGAAAAAAAACCCAACACAAGAAATGGAACAAAAAACTCAAAATAGGACAAAGCAAGAAGAACAAACACCAATGCTAAAGAAACAAAGGAAAGAAACAAGACAGGTGATAATGACAGGAATAAAAAAGCAATAATAAATACAAACACAAAACCGACTGAATAAGTCTGGACATCAGTCTGCTAGAGCTCAGAATGAGAGATGGATTCCTCACAAACTTCTGTTTTATCAGGTGCAGCATCAAACGCATGACAACTTTGTGTGAAGTGAAAAGTCCTGTTGAAGTCTAGATGCATTTATCATCCCTGACACTTCAACAGGACACACAAAATAAATCCTCTCCCATGTCCTCCATTTTGCAGGTCACAGACTAAAAAAAGGATGCACTATTAGTCAGCAGAAGCATATTCTTGGAAATGTAAATTCACATCTTAACACACACACACACACGACTAGGAGTCGATCCAACACATCAATGTGGCTGTCACCACAGGTCCAAAATGATGATTTCTTTCAGGTTTGTTGATTACCTTGACTACCCTTCTACGAGTACCTTACAACCAATGGTATTCATGTATAAAGTATGACCACTTCTGAGGCTGAAAAGTCTAGCACAGGTCTAACTGTGTTCCAAGCCAACAGAGATGCTGACCTGTGCAGTAAAACTTGTGATGGAGGGGGTGTAATTCCATCAATACACAGTGTCTAGCTATGATGTAGATGTTGAAGATGTAGAGCATTCTTGGATCAGTCTTTCCATTACTGGGGTCTAGCCAGTGAGCTACCAACTGATATCAGCCCAATATTTGATCTAGACCGGGTCTACACTAGGCAGGCTCAAGCCATCAGAGAGGCAAAGCGCCCACACAGCAAGAGCATAGTTACTTTCAGAACAATGGTGACACCCTGAGCTTGCAGAAGGTCATCCAGACCATCTTCAATTACAAGAAGACACCAACTCCAAAATGGAGGACACCACCGGCCTGTGACCATGATGCATGGTGGTCATGAAGTCTCCCTGCCAGCATGGTCTTTTCCCACCACAAGAAAGCGTTGACAGTTGACGTCAGGTGAGCACAAAGTAAAGATTGTATTGAGCACCAAATTTCTCAGTGTCGATTTGGCAAAGAACCTCAGCTGGTCGGTCAACATCAGTTCCATC
Source organism: Paedocypris micromegethes (assembly GCA_028031935.1). NCBI lineage: Eukaryota > Metazoa > Chordata > Actinopteri > Cypriniformes > Paedocypris > Paedocypris micromegethes. Next base: position 2,737,120 of record CM051496.1, on the reverse strand, counting down.
ACCAAGAAAACCCAACAGCCTGAGAAAATTGCACCAACCTGACTACCTTCTTCAAAGGGACCATAGTGATCAACAGCTACATCGAAGTAAAGTAAAGTAAAGTAATGTAAAGTAAATTAAAGCAAAGTGAGTAAGATTGTCAATGTAGCTACGTACTAGGGACCACATCGAAATTGTGATCTGCTTTTAACCCATCCAGTGAAGGTCACATACACACAGTGAAGTGAACACACACATAAACATATCCCGTCTGGTAGACTCGACAAGTAGAGTCTTTGAGTAGTACCTTTTGCTCCCGCACTTGACATCCATTAACGTGCATATTAGAAATAAGGCAAATACAAGTACCCCTCATGATTTTGAGCTTCTAAAATTGGGAAAAAAAATGGGGTGCATATATCCATGCAAGTAACGTAGTCCTTAGTGGCCAAACTGTCCCACACCCCTGACTTTTGTTTTGTTCTCCAACAATCAGACTCCTGAAGACATGAACTACATTGAACACACCACAACATGCATATACAGTACAGTGTGACATCACACAAGCACCTGAACATTAACACAGAAGCCCACACACTCACAACATAAACCTGATGCTTTTCACACGCCACTTTATAAACTCTTAATCCCTCTATAATGTGTAAACCTGCACCTCTCTACACAACTCCTTTTCACCAGTCAATTAGAGAGTCTGTTTTGCACAACCACCACATGGTTGACGGCTTTCTGCACTACACTGTATTTATGCTTTTAACTGTTGCATAATGTGTTCTTTGTAGCACCAGTGTGCTGGAAAAAACACTGTCTGTTTTCACTGTGTATATGAAGTATGGTTGAAATGACATTAGAGCTTCTTTGATTTGACTTTGACACACACCAAAGAATCGGCAGAAACAAAGAAATCGAGTTCATGGTGTGATGCATGTTCTCCCACAAGGAAAGAAATATAACATGTTGTGCTTTTGCTCTTGTCACTTTTTATTAACTCCGTTTCAACCTAGAAAGCTGCTTTACTGCATATATGCAAGTTTGCTTTTTTCAGAGAATCAGTGCAGATTTTCACATGTGGCAGATGCTTTTATCTGAAGTGACTTGTGTTGCTTTCAAAGTGTAGATCCAACATGTTTATGCATTTCCTGTAAATGCAAGCGTCGCTTTCAACTGCTTCAGCTACAGAAATCTGGCTTTAATAAACTAGTCATGCAAATGCTCACTATGTAGCAGACTGAAATCTTCAGGTTAGTTAGTTATTATTCATGGTTTACAAACCATATTTACATGAAATGTTTTTTTATTTTAGACAATCAAAATCTTCGGGGTGCTTACATATGCATCTTTCAAATATGCACAAAATTATAAAGGCCCATTTTTCCAAAAGTGTTAAATGTAAAAATACAACAATTAGTATTGGAACTATAATAATCCTTCGCTATGGCGTCGGATAAACGGAGAGCTTGAAACAGGCCTGAGCTTGGGGAGCAAAGGAACTTGGGAAATTAAGTTATGACCACTAGAATCAACTTTTTGTTATCTATTTTTCCAAGTAAAACAATATAAAAATGATACGAAAGACAAGTTAAGTTTGTTAAATAAAGTACATTTGTGTTTTTAAGAGAATATTAACGTAATTGAACCAAAAAAGTTGATAAATAAAATAAACAATTTTGTTTATATTTGTTTTTTTTTTTTATTTTGTGCCTAAAAAAATCAGGGGGGTGCTTATGCTCGCGTTAATACGGTAGATATATTATTGCTTATTACAAATTTCCTAAAAAAAATGAATAAATGAAACCCTGAAAGCTTATAGGTAAATCTTATTAACTGTACAAACCAGCTCTGAGTGCGTTGGAAAATTATGTAATCCCTACAAAGCCCATCGAAAAGTTTGGTCACTGAATCAGTGGATTAATTTGTCCCCTACGAAAACCTTTTCTTGACAGCCATGAAATTCTCCACTTTATTTGTCTGAAATTACAGAGTGCTGGACCACGGGAGTCTGAAGCTACGATGACCCACTGTAGAGTTTAATAACATTGAAGTCTCTGATGGAGAGAAGATCCAGAATGTCAAGTGAGGGCAGGATATGGAAATAAAACCCTATTTAGTTTCCCTGCCCGTGCCGGTGCAAAACAAATCCAGCCAACAGAGACAGAGAAGTCTTTATTTTGATAGCCACCCGGTTCAAATTGACCTTTGGACATGCGGAAAAGCTATTCAGCTCAGACCAGGATTTAAATTCATCCTTTGCGTGAATGCAAAAGAAAAAAATAAAAAGTCCGCAAAATAGATAACATTCCGTTCCATTCCATGTTGGGCTGGGCGATTATGCCACGCAATTAATTGAACATTTTAACACGATTGCGATTAATGAACAATGAATTTATTTGTTTATTTTTTTTTTTTTGCCCTTAAAGTTCCCTGGCAAGTTTTGTACATAAATACGCTCTCATTAAATGTGAGAAAATTTTGAGGAAAGTGTGCATTACTTGATTTAAAAAAAATTGAAAGAAACACTCGTATATCACACCTCGTATATGATTATTAATTGAACATCAACAACTGAAATTAAAGCAAAGTGCCCAAATCAAACAATTACTCTGTTTGTCCAAAAAAGTAAAAATGAATAACTTGCACAATTTGGGAACAAAATTAATAATTTTTTACATTGTATTATTTATATCGAAAATGAGCAGTTCTCTTATAAATAAAATAAGTCTTATTGTTTAAAATAAGGTATAGTTCATAATACGATATATCCTGTGCATTTCTTGCATCTTCTGTAAATACATTTTTTAATATGCAATGTATTGCCATCATATACTATGCTGTATCAAACTCGTCTCATTATAATATACCCGAGATGAGTGATGTGTGTGTCCGGTTCTGGAGAACAGAACATCTGCCGGCAGAAGTCACTCAATGCCGTGACAATAATTTATGAATGTGGCTGTATTCTTCCCACAGATGAATGTACCTTTCTTTCGATATTAATACATCAATCTCAGCATTCGGCCTATATAAAAACAAATGAGAAAGAGACAAAGAGATACAGATGGAAATATGGAGGTGTCCCTGCAGAGAATAGATTTCCCTTTCTATGGAAATGAAATGGGAAGCGGTGGAGGCACACCAGTCTATTTTCTGCACTGCGGCACAAAACTATAACTTTGGCCTCCCTTTCTGTCCATAAGGGGCTTTCATGGATGCAAAACCGAAGAAGACAGGGACAAGCGCTGTTATTTGTTCAAATTTTTTAATTTGTTTGCTGCGTTTGACTGGTCCAGATGCCAGATCAGTGCAGCTAATGTGGAAGCTTTGCTAGTCAAGGCTTTGCTGCATCGCTAGTACTCAACTATGGCATAAAACTGGCTATAAAAACATAACGTCGAAAAATGAGGAAAAATAAAAGTCTTTTAAACAGGGAACACTGTGCATCTTCCATGCTTTTTTAATGTCTCTGGCATTTCAGACGCCTAGTCGTGCCACTTCTCCAGCATAAATCCTTTATAGGTGTCTATCCAATGTTCTTCGACAGCAGGGATTCCCAATTTATTATCTCGTGTCCTGCTCGGATGCTGGCTCTACAGGGTAATTGATATGCCAGTTAGACGGCTGCTTTTAATGTCATCACATCCCTTGACTCGCGCAGCTCATTTCCAGATCAGAGAGAATTTCAGCCAGGCTCTGATAACAGCAAATAGCTCAGTTAAGTTGAAAAGCTTGAGTAAAATTAATTAAAAGCTTCATAAAGACAGATTGGCCAATCGGAAAACAATACGCCGGCCTGAAAAGTTCTGTAGATCCGGAAAGACACCATTTTGTAATCATACTGTGAAAATAAAAGTACCTCGGAGTTACCTAAAGGTTGGGGAGTCACAACATAATGCGTTATTTTAAGCTCAAGAAAAGATGGAGGGTAATTTGAAGAGGTTAAAGATTACTAGAGTGAGTAGGATTCAAAGAGAGTTAGAATAAGCCGATTTAAACGTGCCACCCTGGGTTTAATAGCCGTTTGATACACATGGCTAACACAATGGACACAATTGAATTAAAGTATCAAATTGGAACCTTTTTCAGGATGTGAAGGAGGATTCGACAAGAACCAGAATAAAGTGTAATGCTCCAGCATAACTCAGAAACCATGGAAACACCACACAACCACAGAAAAGATGAACGTCGTGAAAGAATAAATGCTGTAACATATTGAAACGTGACTCAATGTCACACATGTGACAAAAACACAAATAATATTGGGGAACATTGAATTATGGGTAATTGAGTCCAGGAAGAAATGAGTAAAATCCCATGAGGTAGAAAAATGAAATCCAAGAGAGAGAAGTTGGTGTACATTTCTGCACAGTTAATATTTTCAAAGGCATAGCAAAATATATTTCTCACATGCATATACATATATTCCAAATAATTGAATATATCCATTTCTCAAAGACAAAAATGGCTTTTGAATACTTTTATGTTGGTCAAACCACAAATGCAAAATTTACCACAAACTTCATTTACAATATCAAAGTGGTACATATAGTGTCCATTTGGTACTATGGGATGGAACTATAAGTGCTGGAGGAAACATAAATTCATAAAGAATGGTAACAACTGGGCCTCAAACTCGGCCCTTATTTGCTGTGAAGTTACAGAACTACCTACCCGCTAACATAACAACATAACAAAAAATATAAATAATAATAATAATAATAATAATAATAGTAATAATAAAAGAATAAGAATTTCTTATAAAATCAGAAAATGACAACATGGAATCGAGTGTGGTTTGACTCCGTCATTTCCCTCCTAAACATATAATAAATATATAAATAATGAAGAATTGTATAAATAATAAAACGATGTATAGTTTGGTATTTTATTAGAAGGCTACGTCATGCCAAAACATTATGAGTATGCGCAACAAAAAAACAGTTTTTTCTTTTACAATTTTGCGGTCTTTTTTTGTTTTAGCTGAATTGTAAATGTTGAGTTTAAACTGTACAGTTACTGTACCACCTGGTTACTGGGACGACATCAGCAACCTAAAAAATAAATCGGCCTTTGCAAAGCTTTTTGCTTTTCAGAATAAATCTAATCACAATCCCATTGATTCGCATTGATTCCCAGACAAGCACACTGCTATTTGCCTTACTCGCAGAGCACACACACACCAACCATTATTTACTGAATAATTTGAAAGCTGAAGATCGGCAATTAATTCGCCTCTCGTCTTTCAGAATAAGATTTCCTGCCGTTTTTCGCCGAGACGCCCTTCTGTCATTTCCCCCGTCGCCTGGCACTAGAATCTGGATGTGATGCGTAATGAAAATGACCACCTTGTCCATTGGTATTGATTCCTCACGTCTTTGAATATGAAGAGGTCGCAATCAAATCCGCAGAACTTTCTTTGGGCGATGAAACGTATTACACTAATGAATCTGGCTTCAAGCACACACCTTAGTTAAACACCTCAGAGACTCCGGGCACCTCCAAGTCTTTTCCCGGAGACATGGAGCAGACGAAGCATGATGATTTCGTCCTTTCTGCATAATAACATCAGATTAAAACTCCATCTCCAACCTTAATGGACACATCGGAAGATAATTACAGCTAACCCAAAGCTATTTGTGTTGTGTGAAATTGAAGAGGCTGCATGTCAACCCTCATCTCTTTCTTCATCTAATTCCTGCAGCCGGGTTTTACACTAAAGTGCAGGTAGCCTCTGTTGTGCGGCTTTTAATTAACTGAGGTGAAAAGAAGCTTACAAATTAGAGAGCCAGTGTCGCCCTGAGACTCGCTTTCATTCAGGGAGTGTGAGACTTCGAAACGTCCTGCCAAGTGGATCGCCGTTCTGATGCCACTCTGATGACAGCAGAAAAACACATCTCTTCTTTTCTCAAATCTTTCTCTCTTTTCTAGTCTCCTGACCTGCCATCGAGCAACTTGGACTTCATATTTGGTAAATACAATTAGACATAGGTGTAGAGCACCTAAAAACCATACATAGAGTACGGACACCTTAATGTAAAAATTACTCAATTTAAGGTTAGAAGACACCAACTCCAAAAAGATTTGAGTAAATTTGTAATGTATCCCGTTTTTAAAAGAACTTAAGTATTTTACTTGTACTAAATCTAAGCTTAAAAACACCAAAAAATGTGAAAAATATTTTCCTATATATATAGATATTAAATTCAACATCTCAATGTTTCAAAATGGCAGAGAAAAATAGCTAAAAAGGACAAAAGTCAGTCTCAGTGAAACTCAAATGTGCAAAAAAGTGTAACCGCTAATTCAAGTTCATGTGATTTAGTTCATAAATGGCATCCAGTACATTTAGCACCCTGTAGATGACGATATCACCTTGTCCTCTAAAAAATTGAACACATTAGAAAAAGATCCCATCTTGACATGCACAATCACATGCAAAATGTATCGAGTAACGGTAAGTGTCCATTCAAATGTAGTGTCTTGAGTACAGATACTCAATCAAAAATGTAGTCAAATAGAGAGTAAAAGTTGCTTATACTCAGTACAAAACAACTCAAGTAATGTCCATTTACTAAGTACTTTACTCCACAGCGATTAAACCCAGTGACACTCGCGCTAAACACGGACGCGCAGCAACAATCAGGCGTATTAGCGTTGGAGTCGTGATCCGACGATGAAAACCTGCCTTTGTGTTGGTGATAAATATCCTTGTGGTAAACAGCCTGAATTACGAGCATCTCGCGCTTAGGGTTTCAGTTAATCTTCTCCGTGCTTAGCTTGACATTTATATTCAGAGTGGCGCTAAGATGCTACGTAGCCGATGCTAAATGCGGATTCTATTAAGGCTCATATTCTGTCACTTATTTGGTTGGCCATTAAAAAAGCGAAGTTGTCCAAATACTGGGAGAAAAACACTTGAGCTTTAATCTAACATCCTGTTCTATCCAAAACACTCCAGTCGTCTAATTTATCAAGCTCTAGTGCGGCATCATAAACCATCTGCTAATTAAGGAAGCTCTCAATGGCTTCTTCTACGACTTTTCTTTTTATCCACCTCTGTTTGCTTGTACTACTTTCACTCTGAACTGGTCTTGGTCTCCTCAGCCAGAAGAGCTTTACAAAAGCATCTCAATAGAAAAGAAGAACCTGGCTTCTCAAATGCCCATGGAAAACTGATTAATTTCAGGCCAGTGTAAACCCAGATTACACCTTCAGCTTCTCACTGTAGCGGTAGCGTCTAACCCAATTAAAATATCCAATTACACCCCACAGTAAGAGAGAGAGCGGGAGAGAAAGAGAGAGAGAGGAAGAGAGAGATATATTCAGTTAAACAGATAATAAACAAAACCATACAAAAACCCACTAAAAAAAAAACACACTAATTTGACTAAAATACATTAAACTTTTAGCGCTGCAGAAAATAACCATGAAGGGAAACATTAAACAGGCTGTTAGAGGAATTACAATTCCAAAAACTGTTTTTTAATGAATAGAGAGGATGATTCTCCGATGTTTTGATAGCCTATCATAGCTGAGAACAACGTGGAATAATGTGAAAAATATTGCGCAGGAACACTAATTAAATAATGGCTCGGGAAAATAAGTACTTAGCTACAGCGTTAAAATGAAGTCTCCGCAGGAGCGCCTGATTAATGTCTCCCAAAATTCAGTTTGTCAATATGGCCACTAGGGGCTGTATTGAAATTGGCCTCTGCATTTAATCATCCAGTGATGTCACACACACATTGTGAAGTGACACAAACAAACCCGGAGCAGTGGGCAGCATTTAGTCCAGCCCAAATACACTCTGTTATAGAACCAGTCGTAGTGGGATTTGAACCTTCAACCTGTTTTTTTGCGCACAACCAATTGCGCACAAACTCAGTAAAGTATAAAATTTAAGTATATATTTAAGTATCTCATTAAGTATAAAATAATTATGTAAGAGTAAGAGTAGCAACACGGTGGTGTAGTAGCGCAGTGGGTGGCTTCCCAAGTGGGCAGTGTTTTAGCCTGACAGGAAGTTTGATGCCCGGGGACATTTCCTGTTTAATGTTCTTTTGTGTGAAAATCCCTCCTGAATTACAGAAAATAAATTAAAGGTGATAGTGTGTTTGTCGACTTCCAATCCTGCCCACAAACGAATAGACATATAGTGTCTAGAAAAAGTGTCTAGGAATAGAAAGTGTCTTTGAAGATGTGTAAACTGTGAATTTTCAATTTAGAGAATGAAAAAAAGTTTCACATCAAATTTAGTCCTTTCACGTTTCAAACACACTCTAGGAAAATCGCTCTAAGCAGAGAAACAAACAACTCCAACTGTTTTATCCAGGATTTATATTGTTGAACCACGGTAGGTTTATTTTAAAATGCTTCATAGTAGAATCTACCAGATTTACATCAGGCGGCAAGAGCATTATATTCTTTGTTTTCCCAAGCCTAATAAAAAAATCTCCGAGTTATATTTAAGGCTTTTGACACTTTGGCTATTGACCAACTGAGCGGGAAAGCGTTAGCTCCGTTGAGAAAGACGTTGAGGTTTGGGGAGGAAGAGAAGGTGGATAGTGTCTTTGTATTTGTCCATCTTTCACTGGAGGTTTGAAAGTAAAGCTAACTTGAACAAAAAGTGTGGGCTTTTGTACTAGAACAATGCAGGATTCTCAGCAGACTACGCTTAAATAAGACATTTATAAAAGAGTTCTGTGGTGTACATGGACTGATTAAACTGCAAAGCTTTGGGAATCTAAAGAGTGTTCACCACAAATGCTACTGTAGTTCACCTACAATGGCAGATACATTCTGCGTTTTTATGTATATATTTGGTTTGGTGAACAGAAAACCATACTTTTACAATTCTTAACCACAGATTATAAGACAGGATTGTTGAAAAAAAAAATTGTATAGATTTTGTTTTTTGAGCTGTTTAATTCACTGACACTTGTATGCTCGTGTATCTTCATGACGATACACACTGGTGTGATTTTTCATCGAATTGGAACCTACAGAAACACTCAGATCTACAGGAAAGCTCTAACTGCCAATCAGTCTGAGAATAACCTGGCACGATTAAAGCCAAACACATACAATAACATACACTTGGGACTTGAAATATCTTACTTAGATTAAAATGCTAATTTTGATGATATTTTACACTACATTTTTCAAAGTAGACATTATGTTTAATCACAGAACTTTGAAATTAATGAAATTAATGAAACAAGAAACGTAAAGTGAAATGTTCTTTTTTAAGAACACGTTTCTCAATATAAGCTACTTTTTTTTTTTTTACATTAAAGCAAATGAGAACATGAACAGAAATGCAGCAACAAATCCACTGTGTAACAAGATTCTTTGTCTTGTTCTAGTCTGTAAGTAACATTTTCATTGGCAGATCATTTTACTGGATCAAATATTTTTTTTACTGATCTTGTTATTTATTTTCTTATTTTTTTCCACGTAGATTTTCGTCTCTAACGGGGACGAAAAGTATTGTGAATTTTGGTCAAATCACTTTCAGGAGACCAATTTTTTTCTGTCTCTTCCTCTGAGTATCGATAACATTCTTTGGCACGTTTGGAATTGCGATTTCTGTCCCCAAAATCATTCAACAGGTGAAGCAACCTGCCTCGGTAAAACGGTAAAACCAAGCGGGAAAAGCTCAAGAAAACTGACTTGGTTAGAGTAGAGTCTGGTTCTTTGACACATGCAGACACTTAAACTGGAGGTTTAAGATTACACAAGAGTGATTAAATCCAAAGGCCAAAGTCCTTTCTGAAGGAAACGGTCGCCTACACTAACTCAGACCGAGGTGGGAGTGACAAAGTGGACAGGAAATGGAAAGGACGGCGGGTAGCATGTGAGAAATACATTCCTGAGGTCCGTCTGCGAAACAAATTCTGCAGATCCTGCAAATGAGCCGAGCTGATCTCACAGGAGCAGTCAGCAGGGGGAACAGGGGGGCTTATCCACAGGAAGACTGGCCCTTCCATCATTAGCCACAGAGCCCGCGAGCATGTACGCGGCAACCAGCCAGCGTGTCACAAAGAGAAAGTGTTGCTCGGCGGCGCTGCCATTTAAATTCACCAGTGCACAGACACAGCCAGACAAACAAATCACAACCCAACGCAAACACCCAACCCAAGACTCCTTCCGATAAGCCGAATTACCACAGAGGTGTTTCGCGCGACTATCACAACACACGGAAAAAAAAAACGACAACTGAGATGGGAACAGGATTTCACTGGGCTCTAGCTGTCGCTTCTTCTCAGCGGCGCCGGGCTTGATTATTATGAGCAATGTCAGGTCCCGTCTCATCACAGAAAGCCTCTCTTCAGACCAGTCAGCTTTACTAGTCACCAGTATACTGCCCGGGGATCACATGACTCCAAGGAAGTGGGGTTGCCCTGGCAACAGGACAATGATAAATTAGCTTGTCGGAGCGTGGCATTCTGCTCACCCTGACGTCCTACGAGGTGGCTGCATTTCCACTCTTCCATATTTGGATCAAGTTTTCGCCTTCCTGAGACGATCGCCCAGGTACTTGGCAGCTTGAAGCGGCTTTATAAGCACAGTTTAACTGCTTTACTCTGTTTAATTACAGGGCCATGAGCCCTTCTTCAGAACCACCTTATTTATATCCACACTCTGCTCGCAGCTCCGCATGTGGTGTGAACAACAGGTGAGGACTCTACCTGGGAGACACCTGTTCAGGGCGGCATGTTCAATGAGTTGTGAAACATGACAAAGGTGGGACGATAGGGAGGTCTTGCTATGTCTCTTCAGCTTGGATGACTGCCCTGTCCTCTGCTTTGTTAAGGCTTCACACAGGCTTTAGTAGTATCTACATAAGCCTAGAATTTCTATACGCATCCTGAATTTCACGTTTTTTGAGGGATGGAAAAAAAGATTTTGTCGAAGGGTCTGTCAAGAAATGTGTGGCTTTTTTTACATGTTGGATATCACATGTAGCATTTGTTAAATGTACAGAATCTGTTGTTGACACAAATCACAAAAATGCTGTTTCTTTTAGAATGCTGCTCATCACTATGCAAAAACGCTCATGGTGCCCTGATTTACCGCAACAATTTGGTAGGACAATATAATAACTACACTTTAATTAGAATTAACTATCCATGAATAACAACTTATTCATCTGTAATCGGCATGACCGATACTTAGTAACACATTTGTTAATGATGAACATCTATCGATTAAGCTCATGAACAAGCTGGTTAGTTACTGTTAATTTATACTTAACACGCATGAATACATGATTAGCCCTTACTGTAATCTATGAGGAGTTTAGAAGCTTGTTAATAGTTAGTTACGTTTCTCTGTGACCTCTTCTAAAGTGAAAACTATTTATGGTTTATTAAGTATTACTTAATGTTGAAGAAAACACAGAAAGGGTCTCATGTCACAGAAAGGGGACAATTGTCATCCTAATAACTGAAAAGATCATGCTGACTCGCTTTTGATGGATTTTGCACTGAAATGAGTGATGGCAGAATTGCAGAAAATGGCAGAAAAAAAACCAGAACCGTCCACTGATAGTGAACACTCAGATAACTGCTTTACCATATCGTGGCATAAATATGAAATGTTTGTATTGGACAAAAAAGGTATTCACAGTTTTAAATGCAATTGAGAAAATCTATAAAACGGTACACGGCGTTTAAATCAAATCAGAGCCAAACTGTATCCAAATAAAGTACGACAAAAATCATTACTCTCAAGCATTCTGTTGATTACGGAATTCTCATAACCCGAGCATAAACCCGGGGAACTTGCATGATGAGAGAGCCGAGCATTGTTTTTCTTCTTCTTCTTCCTACTTTTTTTTTAATAAAGAACTTGTCCTGGCGGAGATAACTTGAAGTTATGAATTCATGGAGTATTCGGCATGGTGGGGCCAAGGCTCAAAATCCCTGCAGTGCATCAGCGCTGTCGAGTCTTAAACCGACCAATCCGTCTTCTGTCCTCCCGGCTGTCACAGCATGGACCTGGAGCTCCGAGCGGCTGCTGCACACTTTCATTAAATACGACACTCTACAGGGCGCCATCACAAAGGCTTAGTGAGAGTCTGATTGTATTTTTATAACGTCTACATAATGAATAATTATTTATTAAGCTCTGGTTTTAAAGCAATTGATGCTCTCATTACGTGGCATGTGACATTTATGTCCTTTCAGGCGGCTTGTGACACTGATTATAGGTGAGTTGTTTTAGGTCTAAACTTATCAAGGGTTTAAAGTAGATAGTGTCGTATTCACTTACGAAACTGGATTCCCTATAACATGTGATTTGCTCTTTGATGCATGATTTTCAATGTTAGTAATAGTCTTGATTATTCTAGATTTGTTGCAATCTTTTTAAGTTTGTATTTTTAATTCAATTCTTGACAATTCTATAAAAGTTTTATTTGGCTCAATGCCACAATGTTTTTCCCAACTTTCTTTTATACTTACGTTTTGTATACTTCATATATTTGAACATTATGCATTTTTATAAAGTCTGAATATATTTAATAAAAATAAACAAGTTATATTCATATTTATTTATATATGTTTTTTTATCATACATTTAATTCATAGTTTAATACGTGTGTCCATACATGTGCAAAAACACATTGTACAGTATTATTGTGCAGTATGTAGATGAAGGTGATTTGCGTACATCTTTATGATAATTCTCAGGTTGTGGGTTTTGTATTTGTTGTGCAGTTTTTACAGTTTCGACTTGTGTCCGAAAGGTCAAAGGTTAATATCTTGTGACAACAGGTTCACAATGCAGAAAACAGTGCATATTCACTTTATCATCGAAACATTTTGAAGCAATTACCGATTTGTCATCTTGACCCAATCGACGGCATTTTTATTTTCAAAAACTGCAGTAAAAAAAAACAACAAAAAAACATTGAAAATCGAATTACGGGCAATCTGAGAAATACCAGCTTTAGACGGCGAGTCCTTCATCTTATAGCTCTCCTCATATGACAGCAACACTCTGTAAATGTCACATTGAGCGGTGAGGTCATGCGTGTAACCCCAGGCTCAGCACGTCTGACGTGAATAACCCAGGGCTTTGTCTGTCACTTTAAAGTCTCCCCACAGACAAACACTCAACAGGATATTGGTTACAGACCTACAAAGTTCGTTTTCCCAACATGGACACACAATCCAGCCTGTATGTTCTGATATGGAGTCAGAATCACAGACCAATCACAGACCAGAATGCTTTGCGTGGTGTAAGCGTCCACCTTGAGAGATGGTGAGAAATGTGTAGAAAATAATCTTATAACTTTCAATCAGTAGCATTTGGAAATTCAGCTTTTATAATTGGATATTTGTAAATTTAGGGTGTCACTTTTGTTGGTGGTTTTTGGTTCCTGGCAGTTGTTTCTTACTGGCTTGCTCACTGGTCAAAAGTCATGCAACGAATCTGTGGATAAAGTCTATCCATTCATCCACTCATTCACGTTCCACTGCTTATTCCATTTCTGGGTCACAGGGAGCAACTCTGGGTCTGAGATTGGTGGCCAACAAAATATAGATTATATTAGGAGACAAGCTACTGTTTTTAACTCGTGTAAGTCTTACTATGACAGGGGAAAGTGTATTACCAATACATTTAAGTTTAAAATATGTGGGCTTGAATCCCAAAGAAAGAGTTCCGTTCAAGTCCAAATGGTGATACATTTTAGGTTCTCTGAATATGCATGTCAATTGTGTTAATTATAGGTGGTTAACAAAATTTAACAAGAAGAACTATTGTAAAGACTGTAAAAATTACTCCACTACAAGTTACAACTCAACAATTCCAAGGTTTAAATAAAAATCTAGAACTTGAGTAGTTTACTTGTACTGGATTTAGGCTCAAAAACACCAAGAAACCTCTTTATGAGGTTTAATTTCTTAATGTAGAAATTAAATTCAACACCTCAGTGCCTCAAAATGGCAGAACAAAATAGACAAAAAAAGAACAGTCAGTCTTAGTCAAATGCAGATAGGCTAAAAGTGCAACCGCTAATTGACGTTGATGCGATTTAGCTCCTAAATAGCAATCCAGTACCTTCAGCACCCTGTAGATGGCGAAATTGTTTTTGTCAATTTTTACAAGTACAAAGTAGCCAAAAATACTCAAGTAAAGTGACTAAATCAATTTACTCAAGTACTGCACACCACTATGTTCTCGATACAGTGAGACATTCTTTGTCTGGTTCTGTTGGGGTTTTATTTCCTGGTGTTTGGGGCTAAAATCACTGAACACATCACGTCAACACAGCTAATCCTTATTATCCGATCGAACCCATTTTCGGGGTCTCCTAGGGTGGGAAAGCATTTTGGTCAAACAGAGGAAGCATTATTAGAGGCATAAATGACAGCTACACACCAAACCTCTGCATTAAACGCACGGAAATGAAAACGGGAGATAAATCAGGAGAAAATGAGAGAAACAGAAGGCGGCCGCTTCTGCTGTTCCTCAGACAGCTCTTTTACTTAAATATCGCTGATGGAAGATTGTTTTCTTCTTTCTCGGATATTGCAAGCACCTGCAGGATTTAGACCACAGATTTGTATCTTTGCTCAATCAATAAAAACAGAGTTTGCTATCAGCGCATTCCGTCACCCAATGTGTCTGCACCGGGAAGGATTCCTTTAAAACAATCAATCAGCCGAGATTATTTCCATTCGCCATTATAGAATTATTATGACGAGCAAAACATCTGATATGGCTTTTTCGATATTCGATTCCAGTGTTTTTTTTCTTTTTGTCAAGGAAGAATGAAAACCTTGACGTTTGAGCCGTAATAATCTTAAATAATTACTACGTATATAATAATAATAATAATAATAATAA
>CM051496.1:2643487-2722249 GCA_028031935.1 Paedocypris micromegethes | reverse complement strand
TAGAAATAAGATTCATGCAAACAAAGTAAAACATGTTTTTTTTTTTTCAAAACTATTTTTTTTTCAAAAACTATTAAAGTGCTTTGAATATATGCTGCACATGTTATAAATAATAAAACTAAAAACTATTTTGCCCACTAAAAGCCCACATTGCATAAACAAAGATTAATACAGAGCACAATACACAGATTATGTTTTTTTATTATAATCTGTGAAGCAAGTTACTAACTTGACAAATTAAACCGATTAGATTAAATCAAATTAGATTAAATAAATTGGATTATATTAAATAGATTAAATCAATGATTGATGACAACAATTGAAAACTTTATCTACCTAAATTACATATTCCAAACTTTTCAGGCTTTTTTTTAATAATTTTGATAATTAATCTTTCAAAATAATAATTCAAGCCTAAAATGCCGACATCCACAATTGTTTAATTCTTTTTTGTTTGTGTTTTTAATTTTGAGCGTACATTAAAATTAATCAGGCAAGATGCAATTTAAGACATAATGAATAAGTCCTTCTACCACGACCAAGCCAATAAAAAGTTTAGGACACTACACATTATACATATAGTTCTTATGCCATATTGAACATCGTTGAAAAGGAGACACACAATGTGCACGCATACTATGCAAAAGTCATTATCATCTTACCAAGACTTTTCTTACAAATAACAGATCGCACAGAGAAAAATCAAAGTACGTTTGCTGTGGACTGAAAATGCTACAAAACGTTTTTTTTTTATTCCAGAATTTACTACGGAACAATGTAATAGAAAAGACACAACGTCTCAGGAAGCACACAAGGAGGATTTAGTGCCACTCAATTGAATGAATGAATGAAATAAACAAATACATAAATAAAATGAATAAATACCATATCTTGCTTTAATTAGCTTGACCATAATGCAGAAAAAAATAGATTTTCAACGTTTTAAGCATTACCAAGAAATGCTTTGGAATGGAAATATCATGGATCTGGTCTCAATCAAAGTATTTACTGAAGGGAAAAATAAAAAAAAAAGTTCTCCACACCTGCTTCTATCAACAGTAGATCATGAACTATACGTCTCTGCCTTCCAATTTGGATGCCTCTCTCATTATCATGTTTTTCATCTATTGCTGTGAAAAAGCAGGAAGTGGGGTTTGCTCCAGGCCAGGAATTATCATACTGACTCCGAGACATGTGTGTAAAAACCAGTGATGCATCTCAACAATCAGTAGCAGTCCATAAACCAGCTTTCTTTCACACTCTCCAATAACATAAGCGGGAAAATGGTTGGTTAGCATGAAATAGCTATAGAAGCTCTTATTAATAAAAGCAATTAAAACCATTGATCTGTATTTGCAGTTGGCAAGGTTGCATTGTGGCTGGCGCTGGAACCCAAGATGAAGGCCTTGCTTATACACGTTGGTCTGTGTTATTGTGAATTTTCCCCCTCCGACACTGTAAAAAAAAAGCTTTCAGAAATTGAACTGTCTATATTTTATACTGATGTGGGTGATGCGAGTGGGTGTGTACTTTCTCCTGCATTGTGATTGGTCGAGTATAAACCAATCCAGGGTGTTTATCCAGCCTTCAAGGTTTCGCCTCAGCTCCCAACGACCCAGAAATAGAAGACGTGGCAACATAAAGTGTTTTTTTGTGAATCAATGAATCTGTAATGTTAAACTAGTTGTGGAACGCAAACAGAAACACTACTAGAAAAAAAAAATCTATAAACAATGGACAAGAAAGTGAGGTGAATTTCTCAATATGTCCACTAGGGGTCAAGTTTGAATTTTAAGTTTGAATTCATAATTCAATTCCTGACTTTGAACTTTTATTTTGTTAAACAATGAAGTTTTCATTGGCTAAATAACCCAATGTTTGAGTACCAAACTTATTAATATATGTGTTTTTATATACTTCATATATTTGAGCATTATGCAGTCTGAAAATACTTTTAGAAAACTGTAATAAATAAAATTATATTTAAAAGTTTTTATCATACATTTTATTTATATTTTTTATCTATGTGTGCTACAGTTTTGGGCCAAATCGAAACTGTGAATATTGAAACTTCTCGAAACATCGAAGTCAAAATGTAACGTTACACACAAACCCAGTGGGCAGAGCAGTGGGCAGCCTTAAGTGGTGCATGGGGGTAACGTGGGGGTCAGAGTCTTGCTCACTCCCACTAGAACCAGATTCAAACAAGCAATTTCTGAGTTGCAGGTCTGATACTGCTCACAATTCCACACTCTTTCATGAATAAAATGCAACAATCTTCATTTTTCATTTACTTTTTCACACATGCGCTTTGAGACAGTTGTAATTTTAAAAGTAAAGTTGTAAATGTAAAGTAAAAGTTGTAAAAGTAAAGTAATTGTGAAAAGCGCCTTACAAATGCACTGAACTGGAACTTTCACATTAAACACAAATGTTTTGTGGTTTCTCTTTACAGGAAAACACGCAGTCTTCCAGACGGGGACTTTGTGAGTGACCATTCAGAATGGAAACCATTCATACGAGGCCTGTCATGTGCCTAGGTTCTCCAGAGAGATCAGCAATTTAGTTCCTCTGAAATAGGCACAGGTCTGTAATTCAATTCATTAGCATTGGGGACATCGGTGAATCATGTTGAGACCCTTGTGCTGCTTTTAGCAGAAGTCTGGGCATAATTGCATGCCACCGTCTGCGACTGTATGAATGCAAAGGCTCTTTAATTGCGCTCTAATGACACAGCAAAGCTGAATCCAACCTTCCTGTGCTGCTGGGAATCCATTAGCATGGGAAAGCGACCGCTGCAGGTATTGGTTGTGATTTAGATGTTCATCATTTATATATAAAAAGCCAATTCCACGGTGAAAAGGAGTCTGAAAAGATTTGGGGTAAACCGCAAAAACACAGGCCTAACTGAAATGGAATCTAATCTAGTGGCTTTTTTGGGGGAAGACGTTTGTACAAATCACAGAAAATAAAACGCACAGTCAAAAATGGCCCAAGAAAACTCCATGGATTCCAAGCTTCTAAAATTCTAAAAGTCAAATGTCTAAAATTCTAATTCAGATTTTGGAAATATGTCACTCATAATTACATTCACTTAGTAAAAAAGGTGTGTATCAAAGGTGTTTTTTTTTCTAAATTTTCAAGACAACTTTATGTCTCTAATTATGTCAATATACAATACACTTAAATAGTTTATTATTTAAGTGTAAAGTAAATTGCAAAAAATGATATAAAATGAATGTAAAACTTCTGTCAAAAAAGTATTCATTTCATAATTATTTCTACACAATTTACATGCAAACAAACAAGTGCTTCAAATTATTGTGTATTTAAGCTATATAATATTAAACATAATCATAATAAATTATTGGCCACCATTGTGAATTTTAAAATTGATAGGAGCAAAAACATATGATCTTTCTTGACCTTTTGAAAAATTTTATTTTTATTAAATATTTAAAATATAAAAGTTTTTTTAAATATTTGACAGAAACTGTATTCTCTGATTGCAGTAACATGTTACTATAGAACACACACACACACACACACACACACACACAGACGCACACCCACACATAGGTTTTACGTTCATCATTGAACATTCCTTACATTGTGCTAGTATTATTTTAAGGATTCAAATAATCTCAAATGTAATAAAATAAACATAGAACTAACATAAACGTATATTAGTTTGACACTGCATACATGGCCAGGAAAAGGAAACGTTTGCAAAAGTGTGAAGAACAGAAGCTAAGTTGTTAGTTGTGAAACTGGCTTATGTAAAACACACAGATTCAGATCGAGAAGATGCTCAAGTTCAGTCTGGTTTGGTCTCGCTTGCATTGCTAATGTGAACCCACTGCTAACGTTTTTAAGGCTGAGATGGGTTCTGCTGTCAACGTAAAGCCGAGGTAGCACTGGAGATGACAACTAAATCAATACAAAAAATGGCAGCATGAAAGAAAGACAGACAGGGGGATGGAGTCGTTTCCATGAAAACATTGTCAGGAGCTCATTGATTCCCAATAGTGCTTAAAAAATAAATATCTCTTAGTCCCTGCAGTCTTTAACAGACGTGGTGCTGAGGAGCACTAACAAGCATTAAACATCTCTAACAAAGTGTATGTACACACACACATATGAGCAGGATGACACACACACACACACACACACGAGCAGAATGATTGTGCACGTGTGCTTTCTGATAGCATCCTATCGCCAGGATACAACATTTAACTTAATGAATCATGATAATACTATAATTGTATTACATACTAATACTTGCTAAAAAGAAGAAAAGATTAAGTGAGGCATCAGTCAATGACAACAAAGACACAAATTGTTAAAATATTGTAAAGAATTTCACACACAAATGTGTTTGTTTTACTTGTTGACACTTTGATAAAATGTGTTTATTTGTCATGTATATTTATATGTTTATATAATCAAACACACAAAACAAATACATGCCCTTCGGTCATCAATGAGACGTTATATTATTTTATTAAGTTGTGCTATTATTCTCATTATCATTGGATCATTACTGTTATTACAGTTGTTGTTATTGTTGATATTATAATTTTTTATTATGATATGCATATATACATAATCAATCATGTATGTTTACATAATCAAACACACAAAACAAATAAATGCCCTTCTGAGTCATTAATGAGACGTAATATTATTTTATTAAATTGTTATTTTATTCTCATTTGTATTACTATCATTACTGTTATTATTGTTTACACTACTGTTATTACGGTTGTTGTTGTTGTTGTTGTTGTTAAATTATCATTTTTTTTTAAATAATAAATAATAATAGGAGTAGAAGTAGAAGTAGTATTGTTGTTGTTATCCATACACAGTCTTGTATTTAGATACACATCGTTGCTAAATTCAAATTTGATGAAATGCATGCTGAAAACTCAATTCATTTAAATTACATACATTAAACAACTTATAGATTGAGGTAATTCATTCTTTCAACTTAAAAATGTAGACATTTAAAAAAACAAATCAATAAGTATCTGTACTTATGAGTACCACGGTTTTCTGGCCACCATGACCAACTATAGAATCTGTAGAATATAGAGCAGATGAGAAATCCTGCTGTCAACCGAAATTTCTCCCAGCGATCACTCTGGCCTCCACAATCTTCACTTTTTTGGTAAGTCTGTCACTCCACACAAGCTCCCACTGTATCTTCTCAAGCGCAGTACACAAAGAGTGTGACAAGAAATCTCCAGAAATCCTCTGTGTGGGTTTTGCCTCGAATCCCTAAATCAGGATTTAATCGCATCGCTCTAATCACAAGCGAACGTCTTTGCCACTCAGTAAAAAACACAGAGGGCACCGCTGCCATGAGTTCCATACATAATACAGTAACCTCCAAACAATAGTTTCTCTAAGCTGACCGGGAAAATATAAGCCCTGCATTCACGGGGATAAAAGGGAGGGGATTTGTTGCCACAGCTGTGCAATGATACCGCTGAAGCCGAGAAGCTATTCCCCATAAGGGTTTGCTCGAGTCCACTGCACATCTATGAATCCTCCCCGCATGAATGGTGGGAGCAGATACCTGTAGTGACAAACGTGGCCTGGGAAGCCTCGGCTTTCGAGTCCACTGCCTGCAAAAACTGAAAAAAAAAGAAAAGAAAAATGGCACGGACACACACCAGGGCACAATTTTGTTCTACGTCACTTGGAATTGATGTCAGTGTGTTAGTTGTTACACCGAGGCTGAAAGAAAGGATGACAAAATTGTTCTAAACACCCCTAAAGTCACAGAGCTTAGGCGACTTTGACCAAATTGCCGTCTTCTGGATCGCAAGAACGGTTTGCTACAAAAAATTGCTTACTGCATTAGTACAGTCTGCTCTATGAGACAATTTGTTAGTGTTCTGATGTATCCGAAGGCAGCGTGATGTCAGCAGAACTATTTTTAACAAACATAACAATAAAACTAAAACGTGACTACACCCGCAACACTACAAACTGAAACACTGCTTACAGTTGTAACAAGACTTGGCACAAAGTTGTGGAAGACTGACACAAGAAACAAAAAAACAATTTCAATTTAGCCAAACGATGTAGTCAACAATGAACAGGTGAGAGAAATTAGACAAAAATAAGCAAATGGAACTCACATTAAAACAGGTGAACTGACTATTAACTAAGGCAAAAACACAGCAATGCCGGTAAATTGCCAGAAAATTACCGGAACGGCTTTACCGGTAAAGACTGTTCTCACAAGCACTGCCATTCCGGCATTTTACCGGTGAAACACCACTCGGACAGCTTTTTATAACTATCCGTATTTTCGGTGACATCTTTAATTGGCAACGTCTTTTAAACAGCTGCACGTGTGAACGCGCGAAGAGTACATACGCAATACCCTTACGCTACAATGCTCCGATTGGTTCAGAGCAGTCGTTTACGTCAGCGCATATTGAACTTCTGCATGCTTATTCCGGTAATCTTTGATTTGCGTTCACACAGGGCCGTTTGCTGTCAAATTGCCGAAACAAGTTTACTGGCATTTGTCTGTTCACACAAGACTACATTGCAATTTACCGGTAAAGTCTTCACCGGCTTTACTTTACAGTCATTTATCAGATGCTTTTATCCAAAGCGACCAAGTCAGTACAACTTTTTACAAATCCATAACAAACAAAATCCGAAAATCCGAAACAAACCCATGATCAGCTGTTCCAAACACCAGCGCTCTACTGACTGAGCAGGAAAGCTTGGCTTACGTCAAGACAATCAACACAAACACAATACACTGATACAAACCTCTAAAGTCAAACACAATTCAGAAACTCAAGGACTGCCTGAATACCTGTCCAACCGCGATAGAGAGACTGACATTCTGACAAAATTCTGCTTATTAGAAACGTATAATCTTGTCTAGTATGGAATCAGGATAGTGGCAATAAAAATGAACAATACTTTTCCAGAAGCAATTTCTTTTTTCAATTCAATAGCAGTTTTGATTAAAGGTCTTGACCAAAAGATGGTGGCAGGGCAAGTAGCACACAATGGACACTCTGGGTTCTACTGGTACGTTTTCTATATACAGTATATACGTACCTATATAGCCCAACTACTCTGAAGCCACTTTTGTATAAAAGTGTTTGCCAAATGACTGTAAAGAAAAAAAAGTACATTGACTCCAAAATCAAAGGTGTCCTGGTAAACAACCTCCAGACACTTTAAATTCTGGACAACTACGTATGGACTAAACAGCTTGGATGATGAAACCGGAAGAAGCTGCAAAGACATTGGTGTAGGACACCTTGGGCTGGGAGATACATCACCTTTCAGCTCACACCAGTCTGATAGAGGTGACTGATTCTTATTGGTTAGTTGTCTGAACTATTATGTATTTAACTCCACCCCCACATTTCATTGCTGTAACGGGGTCCTAGAAAAGAGTTCTGTTGAGCAGCAGGGTCTAGGACAGGGGAGGCCAAACTTTTTGATTCTGGGGCCACAATGGGTTCTTACATTTGTCAAGGGCCCGGAAGCAGATTGATGAAGTGAAAATTTACAAAGTATATGACTTTGGAATAAAATAAATCAGACTTTCATTTACGTTACATTTTACAAGTTCGGCAGGCCAGATTAAAACATTTAGCGGGACACATGTGGCCCCCAGGCCTTAGTTTGCCCATGCCTGGTCTAGGATAGCGCTCTGCTGTCCTGTATATGGTTGACATACCAAAAATAGAATATTGGGAGGAAAAAGACTTGCAAGGTGTTACAGAATTACATTTTGGAATCGCATTTCTCAAATCATAATCAAATCAAATCAAATATTATTTGTTATTACATGTAGTGAAATGATTTAACAATCAACCGGTAGTAACACTGAATGAGTGAAAAAAATGTAAGAAAAGAATAACATAATAAATTACAAATACAAAATAAAAATGAAAGTACAATAGAATAAAATATAACACAATGCAATAAGATGTAGATTAAAAATAAAAACACAACAGAAATACAATAAACTGTAATTTGGGGGTAAAGTGATCAGTGACCGTTAAAAAGTGAACAAGTGTCCAAGTATAAAGTGACTGATATGCAGACTGAGAAGTGATGAGTTATCAGCGAGACAGTCAGCAAATAAATTGAAAGAAATCTGGGAAAAAAACGTCCTACTTATTTCTGGCAGAAATCTGATTCCACAGCCTAGGAAGCTTTGCTCTTCCTTCTGAGAAGACTTCAATCTACTGTTTCAAGCATCTAAAGCACACGAGTGACCTGCTAAGGCTTTAAAGCCAGAGACTGGACCAAAGGGGCACTTAGCAGGAGCGTGGCACACTTTCACACTCTCAGAAACGCATACACAACAGTCACAGAATTTTCCCAGAACCGTGCACCCATGGGATGGAACACAGCCGTGACTTTGCCAAAAGGGGGAAAAGCCACCGTGAAAGACAAACGCAAAGACTAGAGAGATTAATGAGCCGAAAATCCTTTAACCAGCCCTACCTTATATCTGTTAGGATAAACTTGGGTTGAGGCTTTCCCTCGGGTCCTGGTACTCAAAGGCCAGAACGCTGGAGTTCAGGTGTGGGACTTCTGCAAGCGGAGGTGAAGCGAGGTGCTAAGAACCAGGAGCAGAGCCGGCGGGGAAACAGCAGCCTTTTTAAACAGAACTGGCCTCTGCTCTTTCAAAACTCTTCCCTACAGCCTTGGGAGATCTGAGTCACCCCATGAGCACATCAGGTTCACGCTAAACTGACTCATTTTGCCCTTTTTTGGCATAAATTTAGCCCTCAATCACCTTGTCTCAGATAAAGCCCTACTTTTCTGTTTTGTTTGGGTTACGTGTCGTGTTAAATAAAGAGCCAGACACTTCAGAAAACATTTATCAACTTTGAGTCATCCATACTAAACAAAGCTTTGCGTGTTGATATGCAGAACCTGCCTGGTTCTGATGGCTGCGGTATCAGCACATCTGACAGAAAACTGGATGTTATAAACAGCTGTATGCCGAGCACCAGAGCTGCTTCTGCACAGAGATGAAGCATTAAGTCTTGGTGATGCTTTGATATGGCAGGTGGTTTCTTACAGAGCCATTTTCATTTATATAAATGTGGTTTTAGAACTTTTATGTCCCTTAGGGAAAATATATGGGTTTTGTTTTTTCTATGCCTTGTTCTTTTACCTCTACTCTTTTTTTTGTAAGAAAAAGAAGAAGAAGTAGTTGAAGGTGACAACAACAACAACTATTACTATATTTATACAGTTCATCATCAGTATCATCAATGGCCACTAAACAGACATCACATTATTATTTTAATAGGCAGAGAAGGAATTAAATTGTAAAATATCTATACATTTTATTTAAAGTTGAAGCTAAAGATAAAGACAATAAATCTAACTGCTGCAATCATTTGGTTATAGATGTGTCATATAGTGTGTTCATGTAAACCTAATTTGACCCGTTTGATTCAATATATCTCTAAGACTACAGCTTATAGAAAAGCTAATCGTTGTGTTACTGATGCACTCCACACTTATGAACGTTAACAGATGTGTTTACTAGACAATAATGATTGCAATTACGCTGTATAGATTAACACTGATCCCAGAGCAGGGGAACAAAATGAGATGTCAAAGATTCGATTGGATTTGAAATAAAATCATTCTCAAGAACCAGAATATATGATATGAACCAGAATTGATGAATTTATGAAACAAATAATGAATGTTGA
This sequence comes from Paedocypris micromegethes, assembly GCA_028031935.1. Taxonomy (NCBI): domain Eukaryota; kingdom Metazoa; phylum Chordata; class Actinopteri; order Cypriniformes; genus Paedocypris; species Paedocypris micromegethes. The sequence continues at coordinate 2,712,518 of CM051496.1, read as the reverse complement.
ATGATTAGAAAAAAATACATATATGGTAGTTATGCTGCAAAGATAATAATAATAATATCTAACGTACATTGTCTTAAACTCAGCTAATACAAAATGTATATTAATTATACATTATACAGTACATAGTCTTGATAATAAATTATTGATAATTTTTGGTATTGGTTAGATACGTACCTCTGTCACTAGGAGAATTTCTCTCTCTCTCTCTCTCTCTCTCTCTCTCTCTCTCTCTCTCTCTCTCTCTCTCTCTCTCTCAGAGGCAGACATTGTCAATTTCCTGTCCTCTTTCTTCAGTATTTTAAACGAGCATGCCAGAAAGCACTGAGAGTTGGCTCAATTTGCTCATCTCTCTCTCATTGACCCGGCCATGTCTGATGGCAACTCATTGACATAAACGTTCACTTTCTGCGCAAAAGCACTTTAAGTACCAGAGCGATTTGTAGCCATATAAGAATCTGTGGCATTTGTAAAATGTCTCGAACACACTCAATAACATCACTAGTGCGCACATGAATGACATTTCATACACTGTAATTGATTGTCAACAAATGACAAAATATAAAGCACCCGGGAGAGAAAAGGTGGTTCTTAAACAGTTGTTAGTCATTCTGCTAAGCGACTTTGTCCATTAATGAAACTTGTTTCAAAAACTTGGGTCCTATTATTTTTGTCTATATTTATAGAAAAAAAAAAGTTTTTGACATCGTTTTACTTGAATAATAGATAACAAAAAGTCGATTCTAGTGGTCAGAACTTCATTTCCCAAGATTCTTTGCTCTCTAGCCAGGCTCCTCACATGCGCAGAGCAATTGTTTCAAGCGTTTCAAGTGTCAAGTTTTATCAGACGCTGTGTGAAGAGAACATTTTTTTTTTTTTACTCCTTCCCCGTGTTCTTCATTTTCAACTGTTTCTGCCATGTTAAAGGGTTAGCTAAGCTATCCCAGTTGTGGTGTGTAGCCTTTGTTGTAATATAAATTATTGTACTGTATTTAGTTTAATCTTACTTCTAGTGTTATTTTGAGTTATTAAAATATTAGTGTTATTGAATAAAGTTAAAATATTATATTATATTCACTTAAATACGATATTTTCTTTTTTATTTGTAAGGCACACCTTATTTTCTCTATTACATGGCATATAGTTATTTTTTCTCAGGATTTTAAAATAGTTATTTTTCTCAGGATTTTAAAAGCACCACATAGTCCAGCATTTTGGATATCTCTGCCTATGAAATAAAAGTTGAATATTGATTGGAATAGTTTCAAGAATCTTGCCAACCTACTTAATGAACACTGGCAGAAATCCCTTTCTCACCTTCTGTAATGTGATGTTCTTCATTTGAGTGCTGAGAACAAGAGCAACACGTACAGCGAGCTGAAGGCCGACCTAAACCAATTTGCACCAATTCACCTAACCAGGAATAAACTCAGCTCGCTGGCGCTCTCACCTGCAAAACCACTTTGGCCTCCAAGCTCAATTATCATGAAGTGAATAATATATAAATAATCCCATAGGAATAGGGATGCGCATAAACATGTAGTTATGCATATTCCAGAAATCAAAATCATATCCGTAGCCAATCCCAACACTCTGGCGGTCCAGGAAATTAAGCTGGCAGAACAGAACCACTAGATTCTAATAACCCAAGAGCTCCGTGAACACTTGGTGCCGTATAATGGGAATTAAGATCCACAAGAAAAGAAAAGCAGAACATCGCCAGCACGAGAAACGCCTCGGTAGCCTATAACAGGATTCGCACGGCAACAATGGGCAAAGTCAGTTGCTGCGGATTTACAGAGTAACCTGACTTGGGGCAAAAACTGACAGAAAGGAGAATGAATAAAACCAACGGAAAAAAGCCGTATCAGTATAGACCACGTAATCCTTAAATACCACTGTCACTTTTACAATGAATGGGGAACGGAACAAAATGCTATGTGGGGAAAAAGACACTTATTTTGATAAGAGTCATCCCACTGTGAAATCATAATGGGAAAATAATTAGCATGCATAATTAGGCTTAGTAATGGGAAATGCCAAGCACTCAGTTGGCATTGTGGTAGGGATGAGCAGCACTAGTTAACATTGTCTGAAGCTCGCAATTCATTCAAGAGCAGGTTATTTTGAGGACATTCTTCAAATGCTCATCATGCCAACAAAGGGTCACATTGAGTTCGTCTTTAGCAAATCGAAACCAGCTAGAAAGAGAACCAGTGGAAAGTGAGCTCAGTTATTTTGCTGCTCACTACCTACTGTAGGGGACAGAGAAGAGAACCCAGTTCTTGTCAACTTCAGCAAGGTCAACTTCAGCAAGGAAGAGACCCCAGATTCTTTCTTGTTCACACAAGAATCTGTTCATTCCGCAACCTCTCCTTCGATGCATTTTGCCCCTTTCTTGTACGTGTTTTTTATTACTTTAACGTGACATAGGTTCTGTTAATACCACTTTTCTTCATTTAGAGGGAGATCTTTTGACCAAACCCCAACGGTTGTTTTTGAGCTGTGAAAAACCCGAAAGGCCAAGACCGGGTCTCAAACAATTTTTTTTTGGTCTTAAACTTGTAATAGACGATTATTGCCAACCTGCTCCACACACCCCATAAAAAAATATATTTGTTTAATTAAAACTCTTGTGTACGGACTAAAGTCACATGACCATTCCCAATGCCTCAGCCTGACTGAAATAAGTACATCACAGCTTTCAGCATCATCTTCACAACATCTCATTACGCAGCCTAACAGCCGACTAACAGCTAAAATATATCACACCTACAGTAACTAAAGTGAAAAAAACACTAAAAACTGAACTCACACATGTTTTATTCGTCCACAAAGTAAATTTAGGCATTTCGTGGGTATTTTGAAGAAAATATTCCACTCTCGTCGTCTCTATAGTACGTCACTGATGCCAGAGACAGGCAAAGACATCCATCAAGTGGTGCCGCGGCATTACACAGCAAACTGGGGATTGTTACATTCATATTGATTCAGCAGGAAAAGGTCTTCCGATAATTGCAAAGCCAATCTTTTCAAGTCAAGAGCACAAATTCCGAGTACAGCCTACTTCCATGCCCGTCCCAAATGCAGTCAAATACGCAGCCTGGCATCCGCTGTGCCTAATCGACAGACTGGGAAAGTAGAAAAAGAAATCTTGACATACACACAATTGCTCATCATTGCGAGAGAGAAAGAGTGTTTTCTGATAATCCAGTCCTCTATTCTTTTCACACCAGTCATTTCCTGTACAGTAAAAAGAAATGTGGATAATGAGATGAAGCAAGAACAACCCAAATGTCACCTGACGTAAAAGCAAAACCGGTAAGGCTGGCGTTCAACTAAATCAATCCACTCGATTTGGAAGAAACAACGAGTGTGATATAATTGCAACCAATATGAACTTCTCAACAGTTACTGAAAGTTCCAATTAATGAGATTTCAGTTACAACCTGGCAACCTTTTTGAGTGTAGTTAGTAATCTTCAGGTAATCTATCCATGCATCCTCCCATCCATCCATTAATCCATCCATCCATCCATCCATTGTAAAAATGGTTAAAATATAAAATAAACAACATGTACTTTTTGTTTAAAAATAAATACTGAAAGAAAAAATGTACATGTATTGCATAAAATGCTTGAAATACAAAAAAGATTTTGGCTTTAAAATGTGACACTTCAAATGCTAATAGAACTAACAAAATAATGGCTGCCAAGTGAAAAGGAAGGTGTCAACTATATGACACTAACACGTACACAGTGTATGTAAAGATTTCTGGGAAACATTAAAGCCAAGGCTGATTAACACTACACAATGCGTTCTGAGCAGGATGCGCGGTATTCTTAATTTAGACATGAACCAATTAGCACTACCTGAGATTTCTTGGAGAAATTGTGTAAATAACACTTCACATTCTCCCACTGGCCACTTTTGCAGGAGATTAAGCTTCACAAACTACGTTAAAGAACATTGTGTTGTTTTTCTAAAAGTGACACTGTTCAGATTGAGCACGGTATCTGCACATTATATTGATGCTGTGCTCACAAAACAATATATAGTATATTCAAGCAGTACAGGTATATGATTTTTTTTTTCTATCCATTTTTTTACTTTTGTTACTTAACTTTTTTTTCGGCTACTTTGTACTTGTAGTAGTATCAAAAATATAAGCAACTTTTACACTTGCGCCACATTTGAGTTTTGACAGATACTTTTGGTACTTTTCTATCTATTTTGTTGTGCCATTTTGAAACATTGAGATATTAAATTCCATTGCTATATTTGAAAATAAGTACGAGTAAAATACTTATCGTAAAACCTACAAAAGAATGCCACCTCTAATAGATCAAACTTTCACGAAAATTGAAATTTATACCGCCATTAGAGATTTTAGGGTAAGTTATTTTAAAATTGGATACTTTATGACTTTATAAAAGTATTTTTGAAGTTGGCGACTTGTATCTTGAGTAATTCTTACAGTAAGGTATCCATACTTTACTCTAGTATGATTTTCAGGTACTCTTTACACCTCTGAGATGTTCAAACCCAAGCGCTCTGCAACAAGATAAGCATATATATCAGGTGAATTTAGGGTGCCAAACTAAGCCGTGGTTGACCTGATCAGCTGGGGCTGGATGTCAACATGGGGCTGGATGTCTGACCATAATGATCCAGTCCTCATCAGCAGAAGGCTAAACTCACTTGGGTGTGAACTAAATGAAAAGAGCAGCGTTGGCTGTACTAGCAGGGGATTATGAAGTGGCCGGCCCTGCCTCGCTGGCTCATCTCTAACGGATTCTCTAAGTCACTGGGCTGTTTACTCAGGCTTTGGAGTTATTCCCATGGAATTAAAACTCTCGCGCCCAGCTGTCAATCAACTAGCCCTTGACTTTCGCCCATCAGAAGCTCCTGGTCACAGAAAAGCTCCAAGAGATCCTGTAGTGCCGTATCAGCTGACAACCTGGCAACCCAGCTTGGTTGCTTTGGATGCCTGTGAAAGTCAACATGCAAACACCAGAGAGAATCTGGCTGGTTCATCGCTGGTCACTTTGGGCGGGAATTGTATTGGTAATCTGGGTGACACATTGGGTTTTTGTGCAAAGCTTGAGAGGGTTTCTGCTAGGCTTGTGTGCGCACGCATCGGTGCGTGACTTAGTAGCAGTGGGTGATTAATGGCCGCTTGGGGTTGGCTGTTAATAAGGTGGGAGGTATGAAATTCGGATGTGTACCTGTTAATATTAGTTTTGACTAATGATTCCTCTTGTTAGTCAAGCTCAAATTGGATCTAATGAGGGTGACGTCTGGTTATTAACAAAGCAATACAATGTTTATCATGCGCCACATTGCCAGGAAATGAATGGGTGTGAAATTTGATCTATTTGGATGTAATTGAAGCGCATCTATCTTTGGACCACATTGGAGTTGGAATGAAGGGCTGGAAAGTGAGATGCCGAGCTGTTGATTACTCTCGCTGGGTTATGACAGGAAACCGGTGTCTGTAATTCACCTTTTATCCATTACAACTCAATCCATCACGCGTTCAGCCGTCAGCTTTCCAAATCTCTCCACTGAGTGGAAAACCCACTAACTTGTCACACCAATCCTGTCCTTAATTCATCATCAGGCACAAATACGAAAACACACATCCATTGAAATGACAGGAATTGCGTTTTTTTTTTATGCATGAATGACTAGAAAATATTCAATCGTGAATGCAGCTGTTTAAATTAAGTGATATAAACAAATTCATTTCACACATTCGTTTCATACAGTTATAATCTTCACACATTTATTTTTCCTAAATTTAAAATACTTTCTACTAGGGGTGGGACGAGACACTTTTCCCACGAGACGAGACGAGACGAGATTTTGATTTTTTTTAAATAAAAAAAACCTTCGATAAAATATAAGGAGAGCCATATTTTATCTGTATTTTATTTAACAAAAGCATTCAAAACTGTTGTTGCATTTAACTCTTTCTATTTTCACCAATTGCATGCAGTGATAACCAACATAATATTGATCGTACAAAATATGATGCCATAAATTGCGAAGTCATTTCACAAAAGTTTTTAACTGTCAATAGTATAGAAAATCCATCCGTAAATTGTATAGAATGGTAGAATCATTTTGGCATCAAGTTCAACTCAACATCAATGTACTTCATTATGATTAAATTGACTGTGTTCATTTTAGCTCTAAAAACCATATTTATGTATATAGAGATAAGAGAGAGAGAGAGACAGAGAGTGAGAGATAGAGCGGGAGAGAGAGAGAGAGAGAGAGACAGAGTGGGAGAGAGAGACAGAGAGTGAGAGCGGGAGAGCGGGAGAGTGAGAGAGCGGGCTTCCTACTGTAGCTTTGTTTCTGTTATTCGTCGCTTTTCATTCTTTCTTTTTTTACGTAAAACCATGACTTCCAACCGAAAACAGACTTTGTTCAAAACAAAACAAGCAGATTTTCTCGCGCACGTCATACAGCCGCTGTTCTCTTAAAGGCACAGCGCAGAAAACGGAGCGGCGCATATGCGCGTAGCGGGGCATTCAGTCTGTTACACTGCTTTCTGTGTTCGATTAGCAATGTCCGTGCCGTCATTATAGTTGTAAGTTACAACTTGTAACGAAACGAATGTGTTTTACTGTATTAAAGGGTTTAAATACTTATATAAAAATCAAATCCATTAATTATCACGGTATCCACGGTATTGCAAATATAGCAAAAATGGCGCCAAAAATTATCGCGATATCACGAGATGCAATCGCATCTCGCGAGAAGCATTGGATCTCTGTCACACCCCTACTTTCTACAAATTCATTATTAACTGATTAATTAGTAAAAGGTTTTAAAATTGGTAAATTACAAGAATTGTTTTAAATTAATGAATGAATTACTTTATATCCCACTAAGGGAATTTTATGGTTTTAGCAACAATACAAAAAAATAAAAAAATAAATACTAGTAGAAATTGTGCAAGGGAAATTAAGAAAGTGTCTATATTTGTAACTAGCATGTGTTTCTATAAGTGTTTCTGTTACCAGCATGCCTAAAAAGTAAATAAATAGGTTTGGTTTTAAATAAAAAGTCTTACATATTCATTTACAAATATTTTTTTTCAATTTTACATTTGTAATAAAACACTTTTCTCATAAGAAATGTCAGCATTTTATGTAAAGACACCATTCAGTAAAATAAAAAAAATTGAAAAGAATTACAGAAAATTATATAATACTTATAATACAAGATAAAATGCATTTTTCAAAAATGTTTCACTTTAATAGACCAGCAGCATGGCAATCAAAAATTGAAAAGCGTTCCATATATATGAGTTATTTTCATTTGTACATCTCGGCGAGGTCTCCAGCATATGGCCAATTAACGCTTGCTTTTCCTGTGCATCTTGTTTCTATGAAACCATATCATATTTCTCACCCTGTCCAGATCTCTTCATCACCTTGTGCCTAGATGCTAATAAAAAGTTGAAATCTTGATTTGGCTCCATGGTACAATTCTGCCTCAGTGACAAGAGTATGAAATTGAAACCCGCTCATCTGTTTAAATATCCCCGTTATTGTCATATGCTAATGAAAACGATCTTTCACGGTTAAGTTTGTGCCGAGAAATTACATTAAAAAACACATAAACCAAGAGGGCCTGACTGATGAAATGTACTGAGGGCCGCTTCACAAAGTTCACAACATTGCCCTACAGAGAATTTCCTAATTTTATTTATTTGCCTGTTTTTAGACCAAATAAAAATATGCATTTGTTCATTTAAGTTTTCAATGTTCCATTTTTCCAAGCATTTTTTAATCTGATGGATTCTGATAAGGACCAACAAAATCCAAGAAAGTCAATCAATCAAAATATCCATCCATCCACCCATCTATCTATCTGTCTGTCTTTCTGTCTGTCTGTCTGTCTGTCTGTCTATCTATCTATCTATCTATCTATCTATCTATCTATCTATCTATCTATCTATCTATCTATCTATCTATCTATCTATCTATCTATCTATCTATCTATCTATCTATTCGTGTTCATCACATCAGTCTGTCCGCTCACCCATCCATGTAATCACACACTGAGAAAACTGCACTACATATTAAAAAACACTGGTTGAATTAAATAATACACTGTATAATGTAAAGTATATAACATATAATGCCAATAATTTAATGTCAATAAGCTCAAACGCTCAACCTAGAGAAATCTCAGCACATCTCCTCAGAAAGCAATACTGAGGCCGGGCCTGACTTTACACATTGAAAAGGAAATAATACGTTTGTCAGATAAATGATGACTGACAGATGACTAGCCAGTTCTTGTCCGCAGGCAGCAAACTATGTTCATGCCGTCTTGTCACACATTAACCTCAAAAGCGACGTTGGCATGTCCTATCCGCAGTGCTTTGCTCCTGATTATCTCAGAATTGCGGCTTGACTTTCAAAAAGAGTGGCACGATGAATGCCGAAACAAAGCTGAAGTGGGAAAACGACCTGAGATCATTGTGATGGAACACGTACAAATACAAATCCACGATTCTTTTTTGTCAGTATGCAACATTACGGGTGCAAAAAAACCACCAGTTAAACCATTCCAGAACTGGACTCCAAATGCTGAAACCAGCAGCACAGGGCTCTCTGCCCTCACAGGAGGATGCTGGGAAATCTATGGAGGGCATTAACATCTGTCAACTGGCCAGGGCAGATGTTCTGCCAGCCAACGTCTGCCACAAACAGTCCCATGAGGACCCTCGGCAGAGTCGAACCTCTCGTACGCCAGTGTCCTTGAAAAATCCTTCATCCACTCCATGTGAGGAGCTAATCGGACACCGAGAGCCTCAGTCACTTTTGACAACTGAAGAACCGATAATCACAGACTAATGCATCACACACAAAAGCACGTCGGTTTGTTTTCCAATACACTTTACACCAATCAAAGCAATTGGATTATCCTCGTTTAAATACTTAATTATTAATGAAGTCTTTTCCCGTGGGAAAGAGTCACTTAAAAAAAACAAAGTCTGTCCCAAAGCGAATCATGTTGAACTATAACTTCGAAAAAATAAGCCGGCTAAACGCATAAGCATCCCTCGCAGCGCTGGAAACCCAACAGCTACACTGATTACAAGTTTTAATAAGGTAAATACGAATATGGTCCCCACAAGGGCCATTGCAGTAATTTTAAGTCCTGGAAGACCTACAGGGGGCCGATTATGAACCAGATGGTCATTGTGTTGTAAATCTAGTCTGGTTCTGGACACGCTGAACACAACCGTAGACCTCGTTTTTACCCTGGTTCATCTGGACAGGATCAGTCACTGCGGCTGGAAACGGGAATAAATATGGATGCGGCTGTCCCTGCATGCAAAACCGCCAATACATTCCTGAATGAATCCAGTGAAAGTGAGTATTAATCCTCGAGATTATTATAAACGATCTGATGTCACTGTTCTAAATGGTTGTCGTAATAAGAACCGACAGGGTTGACTGTAAAGCAGCTGTGGCTCCAACGACACCTGCAGGCATTTTTTCGTTCTTTTCCTCTTTATATTTTTCAAACAAAAGGATGGAATACAATATAAGGCATTTTGATTCTGAATGGTTTTTCATTTCTTTACATCATGTCGGCGGTGTGGTGTTGGCTGATGCTCTGAAAGAAACACTCCGTCTTTTCATCTCCTGGCAGCACGGACTAATAATCACTGTGGCACGAGGGGGAAAGAGACTGACCTTCAAAGGGATTTCTGCATCTCTGTGCTATTAAACAATGTGGCAAGGCTTTAGTAAAACAAGATGTAGCTCAAGGACTGCAGTCAAAACATTAGTAATAGAGAATCATGGTCAATAATATCACTAGTCCAGCGGTGCTCAACCATTAAGACAGTAGAGGCCAAACTTTCGAGTTTTTGGAGCCAAATATACATACACATAAATTATTTTGAATATTTGTCACACAGTAAATGTGAATATTTATCAAATTGTGAGCAGAGGAAAATATGGATAAAAAATTGTCAAACTCAAAATTTGAGTATCGTGTTTACTCAAATATAAGCATCCCTTTTTTCCAATTTTAAATGCACAAAAACGTATATATACTTATAAAGCGCCCATTTTTTCATATTTCAAGTCAGGCACAATCACAAATAAATGAAATACATCGGGAGGTGTAGATTATAATACATTTTAATCTATTATTATAAGTAAAGCACATTAAAGTTATGCTTGTAAAAAGAAGAAAAAGTAGCATTTTAGCCAGGAATTGCAGGCTCTTTTTCTATAGCCTAACAGTAATTATAATAATTAATTCGAATTATATTTTGTTTATTTAAATTATTCTTAAAATGTAGTGCCTGGAAAATCAGGAGGTGCTTATATTTGCATAAATACGGTATTTCCCACTTCAGCATGTATAGCTAACAATTTACCATAATTATTCTCAGAACAAAGTGAAGCTGATGGTCTGTATAGTGAACATGTGACATAGGTTTGGTCTTCAACACAGAGTAAGTTTGTTTGCAAATGTTGTGGCCATTTCTAGTCCTTCTGTTCACAAAATTGGAAAGTTCACTGGAGACCAATCAGCATTAGCTCTGGTCGAGATTGTTCTGTAAATTTGTCCTTCAGAGATGTCTGAAGGTCGTCCCTGATTGAAAGTTATTCTGATACTAGTGTTATAATCTCTCTATTATAATCTCATCTGCCAGATGGTCTAAAATCACCACATAGGTTTGGGAACAAAGAAATAAAAGAGCAGCCACATATTAAAGCTTCACTGGCCCATGGGCCACAGGTTGGGCATCACTGCAACAGGCCATTGATGTCAAAACCACAACTAACAATATCATCTTTCACCAAATCCGTTCATAAAAAATGTAGGATATATATATATATATATATATATATATATATATATATATATATATATATATATATATATATATAATGTTTCAGTATATATGCAGTTATTACTTAATTCCGCAGGGCCTATACACACAACAAGTCGGTATCTTAGAAGCCAGTGGAGAGAAAATGAGCTTTTGTCGAGGGCAAACAGAATAAACAGAATTACTAGAGCCAAGGAGCTTGAGGCTTGTGACCAGAGATATAAATCTTCATCTGTTGGGGCACAAGCTAACCTCTGATTAACTGCATCGGCTTGATATTTACCGCGGTGGAATCTCCTTCGCAACAAAATCAAAAATGAATCTCAGTGAAAGATTGAGGCGAGTTACAAGAATCAGGTTGAGTAACTTCAAGGTTTGGGCCGTTTGCTGATCGTAATCCAGATACTCGACCATGTCCTGTATGGGTTCTACAAAGAACTCATCATAGATGCCCATCAAAATCTCAATTTAACACTTAAGATTTTCTACTGTATCATGATAGAGTCACTGTTTACAATCTGCAGATGAAACAGGGACGTAGATCCAGTTTACACTGGTTTTAGTTGGTTTACATTCAAGCATTTTTCATTTTCCTTTTTCTATTTTTATTGAAGCAGCAGAAGGATCATTTTTCATATCTTTTCTTAGACCAAAAGATAGTCAAAATAACTCGGCTTATCCTTAAAACATACATACCGTCTTTACACTAATATAAGCACCCTGCGAATATAACCCTCCTGGTTTTTCTGATTGTAGCCGGTTGAGCTAAGCTAAGCTACTAAAATGGGGTGTTATATTTACGCGCATATTTGAAATCGGCGATTGTAAGCACCACCCAAGATTTTGGGGGTCTCAATACCAAAGGGGTCTTTATACTAACCTAAATACGATAACTTGGAAAAGCGGAAGAGCAAAAATTCAAGAATGAAATGATCACATAACAAGATTCATGCTAACGCTGCAACTATGTAACACAGGTGGTCAAGGAAAAAAAAAAGATTCCAGGGAAATTTCCATGGGAATAGTAATTGAATGTTTTACACGAGCAGGGGGGCAAAGCAACAAGCTGAAGATTTGTTCTACCCTCGGAGGTTTACACCATCCATCCTCTTTTCCCTCACTGGCTCAGAGGGTTCCCTGGCCTCGGTCCTGCAGAGTAGTTCATTTCTAACGTGTTAAACACGTCCATCTGTTTTCCCTTCGGCAGAAGCTACAGCGCTGCGTGAATCCTGGTGAGCACCTTGATCATCCACAGTGGCAGTCGGTCCCTGACGAAAAGCCCACGAGTGGACCAAGCTAATCACTGGCTTTGTGGCAGAGATGGATGTATCCATCTTCCTCCATCCATCTGCTGGTACCCCAGTCTTGGTTAGTCTCGATAGCTGCTGTCAGGCGAGTAAATTGGCCCAGTATTGTGATTGGAAGAACAAGTGGCTATTGCAACGGCGGCCATTAAAAACAACTGTTCTAGGCTGGAAATAATGACGAGGACAAAATCTTGTTTTTTTTTAATTCTTGAAACAATGATTAGGGAAGAGAATGCAAATATGATCATTTTTATTTTGGTTAATCTAGATTCATCTCATTGTCAACTTGAAATTACACTAGATTATGCTAAATTATAATCTATAATTGTAACAAATCGACATTTTTTGCATTAGTTAATGAAGGTTTTGTGTTTAAGTGGTACTTGAGACAGGTTAACTTGGACTTCTTTTTCGTATTCTCTCTTATGTTCTAAAAATTTCCCAAATAAGCAAGATTTTTGTCCTATTTCATTCAATTTGTTTGCCCAAGCAAGCGACTGGACCAATTAAGCAGAATTTTGTCCCAATTAAGCAATATATATTAGATCTATGTAATCTGATTTGAGTTAGGAAATTAGAATGTGTCCTAAGTAATCATGTCCCAATTTACCGATTGTATTGCATCAAAATCGATTGTGTATGTTGTATGCAACACAATCTCAGAAAAAGCCATGAACATCATCCACGAACATGTGCCGTCCTTGTGTCATACCTCATTAGGTTCAAACCACATTTTCGCAAATGCTAAATCTACATTAAGTATTACCGAGGGCAAGCCACATGGCACCAGGAGAAGCAGGCCAACACCAGGAGAGGATGGCATGAGATATGGAGGTTTTATAAAGGAGTTGTCTTTGGGTTCGAGTACGTCCAGATGGACATCTGCTGCACTCTTGCAGGCTGAACTAATCCCTTCGGTTAGTTGTGCTCACAGGGCAAAGCCTCTCAGATGGCAGATGTCCTCTGCCGCTTGCCTTTTGCCCTCTACCAATGCATCTATCAAACAAACAAGCTAGCCTATCTTTTAGAAAAATATAAGATCAGTTGGCAATACAAATTGTCCAGCAACTTTTTTGGATGATTGGTTGGTCTTCACAAAACAAAAAAATGTTTGGGCAAATCAGATGATAAGATACAAAAAGACCAAGCAGTAGCTCAAAATGAAGTTTATATTGTGATAATCATACTCATATTACTCTAAATCAGGTGTACACACTTTTGTTTTACTTGAGTCACATTCAGAATTTCGCTCATTTTAGCAAAAAACATTATTATAAATTTTACAAAATGCAATGTTGGAAAAAGGTCGCTGTCAAATGTCTTTCTTAGTTCATTTTATATTTATTTGTTCTAAAAATAAATGGCAAATTAAAATTGTTATCAGATCAACTGAGGCTGAAAAACATAGATAAAATAAACTAAAAAAACTGTTTTTTTCTTATTCTGTTATACCCTGGTAAAAAAAACTGCATTTTCATACAAAAGTAAATTCAATCTTTGAAAAATTGAATTGCTCTTTTTCTGCTTTGGATAAAAAGTTATAATAAATAAATAAACAAATATTTAAAAGCAAAAGTAGTGAATCCACAATGCTACTTGAGATTTGAACCCACAATCTTGGTGTTGCTGGAACTCAACGGCCCGAGCTACGAGAAAGCTAGAGGAAAACATCCGGTTGTATAAAAGTAAATAACGAGATGCTGATGCGAAGTGGTTAAATGCGTGTTAAGATTAATAAACTCTCCAATTTCCCCAGACGCGAGGCTTACAGAACCGGGTCAGGTTTCCAACATGCTTCCTTAAAGACCAAGCTTCCCTGTGGCGGTGGTACGCTCAAGCAAGCGCACGAGAGAGCGAAAGCGAAGAGGACGTGTCCCTGAAGGCCAAAACCACCAGCACACGAGCAAGGTGGAGGACGCAGGCAAAAGACTCTTGAAATGAAAATATCAAGGGTATTTGTTTCAAGGGAAAGGAAATTAATAAGCATGAAATATAACGCTACTCAACACTGAGCCACATGAAAAGATTAACGCAAAACACCAAAACCAATTATTACAGCGTAGGCACAAAAGTAGTAAACACCCGAGCTAAAAGATCACACACACATGCGCGTACACAAACACACCTCTAGCGTCACGTTAGCATCTGCAGTGCTTGACACACACTCACACAATGACTAACAACAGCATATGACTCACATCACAACTCGTTTACATCCAGCGAACTTATACTAACTCGTTCTGGCATGTGCCAATGCAGCAAAAACCATAATAAAAGTCATTTAAGAGCGGGCAAGATGGTCGCTAAGCGCTAATTTGACAGGATAGAGGTGCAATTCTCGAAACCAAGATTAGCTTTCTGTTTGCTTGCTAGTGTCTTCAGCTTAAAAGATTTGCGAGTCTTGTTACAGAGGGTTTCGTTATAAAAGTCTAACATTTGGTAGAATAGGCCCTAATGCCAGCTGATTAGCTGCCGAGAAGACGCTTCCTTCAGAAAGGCTTGACGCGAACGCCTCGCTCCATGAATCTACAACAGTTCTGATAATGACACTCGGGCTGGATGCTGTGCTATAATCCATTAGGGATTCTCATCCCCAAAACACCTTTCCTAGACAAACCCCAGACAGCCGAGAAAAAAAAAACATGGCAAAAATAACTGAATGGCTGTGGCAGGCAGACACATGCTAAAGCCGCTAATGGATCGTCGTGCCTTAGCTTGGGAAAAGGAGAACAACTGAGCATCAGTGGTGGATTTGTACAAATCTGTGCAGCCGAGAAGGAAAGACTGCTAACTGGATAATTAGTGGAAAAAGATCACAATTATTGCCACAAAATGGGACCTTTTGTTGGGAAGCACAAGATGGATGCTAAACCCTCAATGCCTGCATTATTCCGGGACACAATGGGTAATTTTCCAGCTAACATCCAAAGGCAAACCGATGTCATGCGGTCATAAAACAAGTAATATAAATGCTAGTATTGACATTTTTAATGATCTTTACCATTTACCACCATTTAAATCTAAAATCCCCTCTCGGAGTTTATTTATTCAAATTGCTGAGGTAAAGTTGACTGAACCCATTGTTTCTTAATCATTGATTTGCAATAAAGCCATAATACTTTCTAGATCAACTTAATATATGTGAATATATTTGCACATTAATACCATTTTTGGCATATCACCAAATCCAAACTAAAATGTCTGTTTGATTTTATTCATTTATTTATTGTATTGTTTTTAACTAAACTAGTGCTCATTCCTATCTAAATCAACTTAACATTTGTGAATATATTTACACATTCATGCGATTGGTATATTGCCAAATCCAAACTAGCAAGTCTCATTTCACAAACGTCAATAAAATATTATGCATAGATTGCCCAAGAGCCAAAAAATATATAGTATTTAACCATCTTAGCGATAAAAACAACAGCCAACGATATTTTCCAACTAATCATCCATTGATTTAGTAGTAAATATAGATAAAACGTCTTAAAACGATTGGATAATCATGTTGTTTCCAACCTCATTCAACAGCTTTTCTAGCACATTTTAATACATCTTTACCGGTTTTATGCTAATGAGCTAAAGCTATTCAAAAACCAACTGCTTCTCTCGCTGGAGATATCAAGGGAAGGAAATTGAACAAGCCACTGTGAGGATAATAGAGAGGCGTGTAACCAGCGTATAGTAGATAAAAACGGTATTTCTTACCAAGTACACCAAGGCGGTAGTTTACGGTTATGACAATGACATTGCCGTAACTGGCCAGGATGCTTCCGTCAAACATATTCCCTGTTCCTTCCATGTACGAGCCTCCGTGGATGAAAACCATCACCGGTTTGGGGCTTCCGCTTTCACGGATGTCTGGGAGAAGAGGACAGTAAACGTTGTTAGAAAATACCAATTTTAGATATTTCAAATACATTCAGAGCTGCTGGTCTCCATTTTACTTGAATTGGCATTCTTTGTTTATTTTAATATATTAGTTTTTTTTATGTTTTTTTTTTTTTTTCTTTTAGAATTTTCTAGGCAATCAATTGTCATGTTCCTGATTTTCAAGAAAAAAAATGACCAGTTTTATTTTTATTTACTGTACTGAAGAACAAGAATAAATCCCAAATTACGCTGTGAGTAAACTGTTGTGCTCAATAAATGCTCTTGTACTGAAAATTCACATGATCAACTTTGACCTGTTTTAGCACTAGAAAGGGAACGTTCTTGAGATGTCCATACATTTCTTGGGCAAGAACAAATTTCTACACTTTGTACAAATGCTCTCTGTTTTGGAGTGGAATTAAAAAAAAAAAAAGAAAAAATTGCTTTCCCATAAACCTCTTGTCTTATTGAGCTGGTTTCCACAAGAGCTCATTACGAGCAAACAATGAATTCAAAAATTTCCTTTCAGAAGACAAAAAAAAAGGTTTCTTCCGATCCCCAATTAAGATCTTGTCATGTCATTTAGTTTAAATCAATGAATTAATGAGTCGTTTCATCTTCAGACAGAAGCAACAAATCACGTCCAACTCCAAAATATCGTAGACAAAACGTGAAAAATTACTGAACGAGTCATGAACCACAAGAGAACGCAATCCAGTCCAGTCCAGTCCAGTGAGCACACGTGTCCAGAAGGAGAACATGGCAGGTGGCGAATCCTGGAGGAGTATGAAAAACGAATATGCCATTGATCCCCGTCGTCCTCATTCAGACTGACAGATAGAGTCTTCATCAGCAGGCCAGAGTTCATGTTTGCATCTGACCACCAGTCCGTTTAGATTCTCTTCAATCTTCTACAAATGTCACATGTCAAATGTCAGCGATAAGTCCGGCGTCCTGTGGCCTTCCTCCTCAACGATGATCCAAATTTTCTTGAATAAAGTATTTCTGGTCACGAACGAGATGTGAGCGTTTATATTGTCTTTAAAATGCTCCTAAGGACATGAACAATGGCAGCACAGTGGCTCAGTATTGGTAAAATCAAAATGTGACGAACTATGAATCTTACTTAAAAACAGTGGTAACAGACTTTGTTACTTTAAGTTTGGCTACTTTGTACTTGTACTGACAATCAAAAATATAAGCAACCCTTTACTGGACTACATTTGTGATTGAGAATCTGTACTCTGTCACTGTTGAGAAAAGTTCAATTAAAATTGGATACTTTACCACTTTTACTCAAGTCTTCTTGGAATTTTTTTTTACTCAAGTACGATTTTCAGGTTCCCTTTACATTGCAGGAAAAATGCAAATTTTTCAAGACGATCATTTACTTAGCAATCGACAAAATTTCATCTAGAGAATACTTTGGCCTTTGAAGTCATTTCAGAGTATTGACAATGCTTAGAATATTGGATTGTGAATTATTGATGTGTTAGGTTAGCTGCTAGGCTAAGTGCTAGGCTACGTCATCAGCTTTTAGCAATAAGCTACACAGTGATTTATTTCTGCATTTCTATGTTGTATTCAAACCGACAGGACTGTTTCCACGTGTCTACATCTTCACAAATACCACGGTTTATCTAATTTTGAGTGCAACAACTCTTGTTCGTTAAATTGAGAAGCTTGATGGAGAAAAAAAGCTTCAAATGAACGTCTATGGTTTTGTTGTTTCAACAGAACGCAAGCTTTCGAAGAGAAGTCTTTCTTGCCACTGTGAAGGCTGGAGAAGAAACATCTGTTTGCTTTGATCGGCTGTTGAGAACGGATGAAGAGCTCTTGTGAGAGAGGAAGATGTTTGTTTGCAGATGCGTTGAGTGGCTTGTTATACTTCATTCCCGTTGTTTCTACTAAAAACAGGCTTTCATGAATATTTAGGTGGTTTTAATGTTTTTTTTTCTCCACATCAAATAAGTGTCTCATGTTCTCTGCTCGCTTAACAAGAGGCAGTTGGCCTTAGTTTTAGAGTTATAGTTTACGTCAAATACACTCATTTCATTCAGTTAGTGTTTGGATGGGAGCTTTTACAGAAGCTGTTGCAGTTTTAGATATTTAGCGATAAAATAACTCATCCGGCAATAAAATCTAGGCAGAAAAATAATAAATGGAACAAAGAGGCTAAATATATATATATATATATATATATATATATATATATATTTGCACTGATTTTTAACATTAAAATTCAGGAAAAAAAACAGGAGCAATTTATATTCTTATTTGCAGTAAAAGCCGAGTAATTAGAGAGTAGTAGAGAGATAGATAGATAGATAGATAGATAGATAGATAGATAGATAGATAGATAGATAGATAGATAGATAGATAGATAGATAGATAGATAGATAGATAGATAGATAGATAGATAGATAGATAGATAGATAGATAGTTGATTGATATATTGATCATAATTTCTAATGTTTTTTTTTTTTTGGAAAATTGAGTATTCAATTTGAATGGATTTGCCTTTCTGTATGTCTCTCTCTCTCTCTCTCTCTCTCTCTCTCTCTATTTGAATTTTGCCTCACTGACACCCCAAAGCCTCGCATAAATAAAATCTATGGCATTTTGAAAAAGGCTTTGTTTTAATACAGTATAAGCCATAAATCATCATCGGCAGCTCAAGTAAGCAGCACATAGGCTGAAAAGAGGGCCACATGCATGTAGTTAAGCCAATTAAGAAGTTGCTAATAATTAAGCTAATCGCTGCTTCCTTTACATTTTTGGAAGAATTTAGTTGCTAAAATTAAGCTTCAAGAAAAAACACACTTGGGTAAACGCAGGGAAAAGATGGAGGTTCCAGGCTAAAATACCCAAAATTGGTTCTAATTATGGTGAGTGTAAAAACGTTTTAAATCTTTAAATGAACTATTTGATCCATGTTATTGATCATGTAATTGACCAAACATATTCTTGATTTAATTTAATTTAATTTAATTTAATTGACCAACAGAACCAGGGTTTCTCGACCAAAATCATTCTCGTTCTTCAAGAACCCTACATTGTACATAAACCACAGTTTATGTGATGTTTGGGACAGTGTTTACTGTTTAGTCTGCGTTCAAACCAAGATTTAACATCATTGGCTCCCTTAGACCCAGAAATAGAAAAAGCGAACAAATTCCATAAAAATTCGACAACAGAAAAATGTTGAGGTGAAGAAGATCCTCAGAAGAATAAGAGTTTTCCTCAGCCGGATGACAGATCCCAGTTATGGATGACGTTCTCTGAAGAGCATTTTTCCACATTACTCCAGGAACTTCAAAAAAGCAAAATGTGGATATTCTCATGCCGGGCATTTTTCAGCTGGTGTGAGCTGTTGTGGTCGTGTTTCCAGGCATAACACACGGTGTACTTAAGAGGATTACTTTTCCGGGTTTCCAGTGAGTTCATGTGAGATTCTCCGCAGGACTTTCACTGTATATTTGTGTTGCTGTAATCTTTTGATGTGCAGATCAAAGTGAGCAGGCTCTTTCCTGGTTTTAGCTTCCTCTAATTGGATTCTTATTTCATTTGATTATACAGGAGACAGTCTTCACTTGGCTTCAGCTCCGACAAGAACAAGGAAGGAAATGCTTTTATCACATACAGTCACTCAGGGATTATTATCATTAGATTTTGAACCTCTTTTACAGTTTGCAATCCGGGCACTTAATCGATGTGTTAATTTGTTGTGCATCTCTATAGATTTTTGCACAACGACTAAACATTAAGCAATTAAAAGTCGTCTCAACGGCTGGACAGTAATGACTATTGATGCACAGTCTGACGGAAATGCAGACGTGGCATTTCGGATTCCAGGAACATACAATCTTGCGTAGAAAATTTTCTTTTTTTCTTCTTTTTTTTGTTTTTTGGCTTCCTGCATGGGGCTTCTTTTAGAGAATAAATAACCTGGGAATTACTGTTTATATGTGTGTATATATATATATATATATATATATATATATATATATATATATATATATNTTTTTTTTAAATGCATAAGAAGTTTTGGAAAAAAAAAATCATGCAAAAAGTTATTAAGAACTGATCTATTAGTTTCTCAGTGGTTGGTTTGCTTATGTGAGATGCAACATAAAATTAAAAGAATGGAGAGAATATTCAAGCAAAAAGTCTATGAGGGGTTATTAACAAGTATGTGGCTGGAATGACGAGAGACAGGTCACATCAAGCAAAAACGACAAAACACATCCAGCAAAAAAGAGCAAGAAAGAATAAAATATCCACTCTCAAAAAATGACAAGAAATTTAAGAAAAACAAAGAAGAAAAAAATTGAAGGATTCCTTGTCATGCATATCAGTTCGGCATCAAAAAAATACCTTCATCGTCAGCACCGTCATTATCAGCTAAATCATCATTCTGTTTCTTTGAAAGAGGACCTAAAATCAAAAATGGAAAAGATGGAGCAGAGAGAAAATACAAGAGCAAATAAGCTTTCAAAAAATATTTTTTCTTTTTTTTCTTGATGTCAAGACACAAATAAATTGCGTTGAAACCATTGAGATCTTTAAACAGATATGACCTTTCAAAGCAACAAAAAAAGACAGAAAAAAGACCAAAGTTTTTATCAAATAAAACATCGAAGATGGGGGGAATTGTGCTCAATACTCTAGAGCACTTATATTTAAAAAAAAAAAACATTTCAGAACGAATTTTTCATTTTTGGTTTCATTCGTTCACAAATGACAGTTTCTCTTTGCAGATCTAAACAGAAAAAAACAAACACAGTATGGCCAGTGCCCTGCATAGTCATGTTACAGATAAAAGATGTTGATCGTGATATGTACGATCACTAAATGTGAAAGAAACAAAAACAAAAGAGACAAAAAAACAAAAAAGAAAACTATTTTTAAGTTTGATGTGCATTTACTGCATTAACTTGAGTTCAATTAACTCAGCAGCAAAGGGACCAGAATTTACCACGTATTTACCTCTTTATCTGAAAAGAAAAGAAAACAAAACATTCAGTGAGCACTGTAGAAAATAACACCTGCAAAATAACAATGCAAGTCACAGGCCCAAGAACTTTAACACCTTTTTCTGCTTCGTTTTCAATTACAGTGTTTAGTAGCAGTAGAATGCAGAACACACACACACACACACACATACACACACACTGATGAAGTGGATATGAAATATTCCAACGCCAAGCCAGAATGTTCAGCATGCAAAAGAGAAAGAGAAAGAGAGAGGGTGAGAGAGAGAGAGCGAGAGAGAGAGAGAGAGAGAGAGAGAGAGAGAGAGAGAGAGAGAGAGAGAGAGAGAGGAAAGTAGTTAGGTAGTAGTGGTACTTTATGTTGAATGAACAAAATATCTGTCTATTTAATCAGAGTGGCGCTAAAATTAATCATCCACACTTTCTGATAGACCACACAGAGGACAGGAAAGGGCCGTGTGCTGCGTTGCGTCCATTTTATTTTGGTGGAGAGTTGGAATTAAAAAAAATTATTTGGAAAAAAGAACAGACAAGAAATGAGAAAATAAAGGCCATTTCGTATCAAAATTAAGGGACACGATTAAGGGATACAATTTCATACACTGAATCTAATTCTATTCTCTTCATACAACAAAGCAAATGAATTTTTATGAATATTGAATCAAATCTGTTTGCCCAAATTTGTATAAATCTGTACAATATTTTTTATTTACATTTTACTACCATGGTTCTACTAAATGAGTTTTACTAAAAAATTTAATGTAAACAATTTGTTTGTGTACATATTGTGTACTTTCTCTCTTATGGGCACAGTGTGTTATGGGGACATTTCTCTTGTGAGGACTTGATTGAAGATTTCATACACAATCAATCAATCAATCAATCAATTAATCAATCAATCAGCAAATCATTAATTCATTCATTCATCCATTCATTAATAAATCAAGTGACCAATCAATCATTCAATCATCAAATCAACAATTAACCATTCTGACATACCATGTGTAGAGCTATAAATTGAAATAGAGCCAATGAAAATACAGTGTATAGAACTATAAAAACACATTTTAATAATTTAATTTAATTTAATTTTAATTTATTTTAATAAAGCCATTTTAATAGTTTAAGAGTTACCTAACTTCACATGCTCATTAGCACAACTATAGCAAAATCGCTTCGACAATAGCATCCTCTATAATGAAAATGACCCCAATATCCCTGTATCACAGCCTCGTGGTCCCGTAGCTTATTACACAAAGACATTATCAGTAGATAATTGCTATGAGGGCATCTCCATGTTGTGAAGATTAAAATTAGGATGACATGAAGGAAAAGACCAAGAAAAGTAAGGGAATATATAGACATCAGGTTTGACCAAAGCCTGGCCGAGAGTTAATCTAACCATTGCTGCAAAGTGCTTGTGAAAACCTCCCTTGTTTGAATCATTCTCTGGCTTTAACTGAAATTTCAAGGCAGAAGCCACCAATAATAAGTGAGAAAAGAGGAGATGGGTGTGAAAGATCAAAAAAGCTTCAAGGAAACCGTTTTTTGAACATTTACATTGCTAGAGGTGCTCAACTTAACAGTAAAACTGTATCAGCGGTTACAGTTACTGTACAAAGTAAAGACATAAGGATACACCATTTAAAAAATCTATTTATATACCGTACCACTGTGTGTTTATACGTATATACATATAAATAAAATAGTGTCGTTTTTTATAAAGCAATAGGTTTTGGTTTCCTTTATATAATAAGTCAACATATTGTATTAACCCGCATATTATGTTTAGGTCAAATTAAGCCGTGTTAAAAGTTTAAAAATAAAAAAAAGTACTGTAAAAGGTATTATTTCACTTTTTAATCTTCTCCTGTTTGTCTTAGTTGGTGTAATCTATATATAAACAAAAAATGGTTCATTTTACACATTTGTAACGCCCGCTATATTTTAATATCAGGTCAATTTGACCCTTCAGACAAAGAGGAAGCTAAAGTCAGAAAGGTCAAAAATGTGTTTCTTTGCAACGAGACATTATACACCACTGTCTCACACACACAAATTGTCTCTCACACACACACACACACACACCCACACACACAGTGTCTTTGAAATATAAACATGTAGCAAGGTGTTACATATTGTACAAGTGAACTGAACGATTCTATTTTTTATATGATGATTACACCAAATAAGACAAGCAGGATAAGTTTCAATATAAACATTTAAGTATTTTTAACTTACTTTTAAAATTTTGAAAACTCAAACATAACAGGGGGGTTAATTCCCACTCAAACGTGTTAAAGTCAATGAATTATGAATCAATTTTAAAGTGCTACATTAAACTGTACATTTGAATCTGAGCATGTGAAGAAAGGTTGCAGGCTTTCGCTGGGACAAACCTCGCTGACAAAAAAGTGAAGACATCTACTGGAAGGTAAACGTGTGTTGGGTGGAAACTGACACGTGCCGGACTTCACAATCATGGTCTCATTCACTGTCATAACACAAGGGATTGATTTCTCATCGTTCAACTGACTCCAGCTTTGCCTACAAAAGCATTTTCATATCCCTGCTCGTGTCCATATCGATCGGTATTCACCTCTGACTGATAAACTGCTACTTCATGCCTGACCACTGTTTAATGCAGTATACAGCCGATTGCCGGGACTCAGGGATGCTGACTGAGTAATCGATGCATGGAGGTGGACAGAGTTAAGATTGAGCCCATTGACAGTGCAAGCATTTGTCAAGAACCCCCAACTCAGCCTCCGTCCAGCTTTAACACTCATTAGGACGTGCCATACGAGTCTCGGCTATCACACAAGATGGTGTCTTCATTGACCTCGTAGTAAATGTTAGAGGAGAAGAGAGCTGGACAAATAAGTATATTCTGAATCTTTGGAAAAGGATGGAGGGATGGATGGATGGATGGATGGATGGATGGATGGATGGATGGATGGATGGATGGATGGATGGATGGATGGATGGATGGATGGATAGATAGATAGATAGATAGATAGATAGATAGATAGATAGATAGATAGATGATGATAGATAGATAGAGAGAGAGAGAGAGAGAGAGAGAGAGAGAGAGATAGATAGATAGATAGATAGATAGATAGATAGATAGATAGATAGATAGATAGATAGATAGATAGATAGATAGATAGATAGGTGCACAAGAGGATTATGAAAGAAAAACTTCCATATTCACACTTGAGTATCTACAGTATACTAGGCCACTAAGTAAAAGGAGTAAAAGGAGTTTTTTTTTTTCTGTTTCCTGTCTACTACAAGACTTCTTCATCTCCGCTAAACAAGCCCCAGGCTAGAAATCATGTATCATGTAGCTAAGAGCTTTTCACAGTCTACAAACTTCAACACACTTCATACTGAGAGACAATTTAATATATAAACAGTTCATTATATTGTAAATATGTTTAATCATATAACAGATCAGCTAAAGTAAAGTACTGTATAGTGAGTAAGGCCAATGGGTTTTGTCAATATAGCCACTAGGGACTGTATTGAAATTGTGTTCTGTGTTCATTCAGTGGACACTCAGTTGTGAAACCTACCAGACCGGCATTGGAACCTGCAAAGCTTGGGTTTTTTTTTTCAATCTTGCAACGGTTGCAGGATTAGGAAATTGCCAGATATTACGAAAAATAGACTAAAATGCTTTTTTATTTGAATGAATGAATGAATGAATAGATGAATGAATGAACGAGACTTTATTTACTCCACAAAACGGAAACTTCTGAATATTGAAAAAAATTGTAAATGGTGAATAGTTATATGAAAATACTAATATTTAAAACTTATAATAAGTAGAATGTAGTTAAGTTGAACAAATAAATTAGTCTCAATAGATTCAATAAGATGAATAAATGACTCAACACAAATTCTGGAGTTTTCATACTTTCTCCTTTTTTATAATATGTTTTAAAGGTTAAAGCATTCAATCATGAATGTACAGAGTACACTATGTACAGGGTAGTATCCTTGCAGTTGATACTAATGTCTTGAAGATATAACTAAACATTTAGTTTCAAGTCTATAATCTTTGCAAGCAGTACTGTATGAATAATTCAATCTGCTAAGATTTACAAATTATAATTTTTAATCATTCAAAGAACTGTGAAAACATTGACGTTTAATGAGTTTTTGAATTTTGTAAAAGTATTTTCTGGCTAAAAGTGTTTGAGGCCATTTATGGCTGTCTTGGAGTTAAGATACTTTTACCCAAACCATGCCCATCTTCAACAAAATAAAGCCAAACGCATTATTACTTTTACTTATATTATTACTATTACTTATATTATTTGTTTAAAAAATTTAAACAGGTTTCGTTTTTTTTTTTCATCAATCTTTCCAAGTCCATAGAGCGCTGGTGTCATGGGTTCGATTCCCAGAAGAAAGCAGGAATTTGTTGAAAAGATAAAGTAAAGATTGTAATGAAACGGAAGTCACTTTGGATAAAAGAATTTGCTAAATGACTGCAAAGTAAACCTCTCTACAGGATTGACTCCATTGTTTGGAGCCTCGAGTGGCCAGTCAAGGAATTGCAGGGTCATTCATCATGCAGGAGGCTGTCGCCTGTTCCAAACTCAATTCAAGCTTCTTTTCTGGGAATTATGTTGAGACTTCAGCAAACCCTGTAGAGACGTGTGCCATCAGCTTCGCATGTAGAGTGTGTCAAACAAGCACCCACCACTACCCAGCACCGCACAATAACACGCTTCGACATGACAGCAGCATCACACCTCCCCGATTCGACCCACATTTTTTTCGCGCTGTTTTCTAATTCACCAACACGCCGCACTAGATATGAAACCGCTATCAAAACACGATTGTATTATTCCACAATGCCCGGATCCAAGACAAGGTGGGCTTGTGACATCCCCATTCCACTAGCATCTTGCTTCCGTCTAAACTACCATCTGAAATTTCCACATTTGCAGGAAAAATCGCCGAAAGCTCCTGCTGAGAGCAGCGAGTGGAAATGGCAGGGACCAAAATGTCACTGCGGACTGCGATTGTGAGGTGCTGCTCATTAGAGAAGAAGAGTGACAGGACTTAAAGGCAGGTAACATTTGTGAGGAAAGATTTCATTAGGAGCTGTCAAAGCCATAACAGTCGCCATGGAGAGATGACAAAGCTCGTAATGAGCTGGCTACCCATCAGGGAGTGGAGAGAACTCGACGGGACAAGGCGTAAATCAGATTCTGGAACGGTAATCTTCCAATAACCACTTTGTGTTTTCAGTGCGTAAGGTAAATAGTCCTTTAGATGGTCATGCAGCCATTCAGTCAGACCTATTAGGAAAATGTTTGATTTCTGAAGCCAGTAATGAACGTTCAATTGAGTATGGATGCAGGTTCGGAACCTGCATGGGACAATCTTTTAACTGTCATTGTGGCCCTGAATGAAGCGTTGAGCCTTCATTTGCTCCATGGGGACTATTACTGTAAAACATTGCATGGTGCCACTCAGGAGAGTCAAGGTCCATGCGGTGATAAATATTATTTCATAAGAGCTATTCCAAAGACAAGGAGGTTTCCAACAGCAGGCGGCAAAATGACACTGCAACTTTGCTTTTTATTCAAGTTGTTAAGCATTCGAAAATACATGTACAAACTATTCACAAAGCAAATGTGCTATGCCAAAAAAAAAAACCAAATGACTTAAATGAGCCCACAAACTCTACTGTTCAAACACAATGGCACAACGCAAATTTGTGCCGCTTTTTTGAGTCCCAATGTGCCTATATTTCAGAATTTTCAAACTTGGAGAAATCTTGGGGAGTGCTTTTAATCGTCAATTTCAAATATCCGCGTAAATATAAGCATCCATTTTTCCGTCAGAAAGAGTCGAAACACTCAAAAATGAAAAACACAGGCAAGGAGTAAAAAAATCCAAAGAACAGAGACAATCAAAACGCTGCACAGGGGAAAAAAAATCTTTGCTTTTCACACGGCTTGAAGAGTCTGACTGGAGCAAAGGATCTTGGGAATTTAGGGAATTGGGAATTAAGAATTTTTTTTTTTATTTAATTGTATTTACTATACATTAGTGATTTTTAGAGTTGCGAATTTTGCAAACAAGCCACATCATGATTTGGCCTTACAACACACAAATATATAACAAAATCTCAATGACAATTCGGCACATAGCTCATATCATTTACTAAAATGGACAATAAAAAAATCTGTGCATTCATTATCATTTCACTTTTATTGCGGGTAAGAGTGAAAGTTAAGTTACACATCTGAGCTGTAAAACCAGACACGCAGCAAGACTTTCAAGCCGTAAGAGTGCCACAATAGAGGTGACTTCGGTGTGAACCAGCCTCAAGGCAGCTGGCGAATATAAATTTGGAAGAAAAAAAACGAGAGATCAAGTAATAAAATATAATCATACAGAATTAATTCATGTCATCACAGGTCCACCAAGTCAGAGACAGTGACCTATAGTCATCAGGGAAGGAGGCGACAGGGAAAAGGCATCACAATTTGATTAAGGGTATTTGGAACGTACCCTTGAAACGCCCTCCAGAGGATTGTGGGTGAATAAAGAAAGCTTGAAGGCCTTGCTCTTCTGAAGAGCTTATTATTATTCACTCTTTGACGGCACACAGAGAGAACGCTGTCATATTTAGGTTCTTATGAAGCTTTTTTTCTGCAGAGAATCTTCTTATGTATTTTTTTCCCACTTACGAATAACGCGTTTAAAAAAAAATCAATATTTATTACTATGCATAAAGCAGACAATTGCATAACTAAATCAAAAACCTTGGAAATAACTCGTAAGAGCCAAATTTCGGTGACCTCTGAAGCTGTAAAATAAATCAAATTTAGCGGACCCACTTACACACATTATTTGAAGAATTTATGCATATGTATGTTCTCCAGACCTTTTTGACAGAAGCTACGCAATGGTTGATCTAATTGTGCAAATATATGCACTGTAAAAAAAACCAAACTGAATTAGCGGAACGATTTTGTGAAATCTAATAGAAACAAAAATCTTGGGTTAATAAATGGCTTTTCAAATGAATCTTGCAAACCTCCAAAGTTGATCAAATCAGCGTTTGCCACGTCGGTTTTAGGAGAAAATCACACTGAGATCTTAAGACAACAACAAAAAAATTACAGAGCAACGGATGCTTTAAGCTTCAAATTTTAATAAAAACATACTTTTCTAAACTCAATATTTAGAAAACTACAAGCAGCAAACTTTGGGCATTTGTTTGTTGGGCATAGTTCTAGAATGTTGTTGAGGGATTTTAGTGGTTGTGGCACCCCCCCCCNNNCACACACACACACACACACACACACACACACACACTAAGAAATATAAATATAAATTTATTTACACTATATATATGCTGTGAGACCATCTGCCGACACTGTCCTTGGTCCTTCAATGTGCTGGTGTCTCGCAATACGCTCTATGTACACTGTATGTGTCTACTCATCTATCCATCTATGTATAATGGTTAAATACTTTTGGGTAAAGACACACACTCCCATACTACTGTATGAATACAGAATCTGAATTCAGAATTTGGCTGTCTAAATGGAGGCAGCTTAAAAACCAAAAAGCAACATTTATATTGCTTTGTACTCGCTTCTATCGGTTGCATTTTTTAAGTGCAAGAGCAAAATGTCAAAACCACCTAAAAAAACATTGATACTCAGTTCCTGTTCGTCAGCTTCGGCTTAACTTCAGCTAAACAGGCACTCGTCTGGGCTTAGACCAACTTAGAATGATTCCTCCACACTTCGTCTCTCGCTTAGCCAGTTATTATGTATCCCTTATTTAGAGTATAATGACCAGAAACCAAAATAAAACAAGAAAAGCTGGTTTTAAACAGAGCGGCAGTAAAGTTTAAGCTGTCAGTAGTTTCAGGCAAACTGGCCCCTGATCTCATTACTGTGGTGCTCCGTGGCAGTTGACATCTTTTTAGTGAACACTGATGTGGTGTATGTGTTAATAGGGTCAGAGAGCAGACTGAACATGAGTGAGATAGACAGTGTGGATAAAAGAGTCTGGCACCGCTGATTAGGGCTAAGCTGGCACTACGCTGAGCCCTGCTTGTACCCACACACACACACATGTGCGTAGAAAAAAACACGGGTCTTTAAAAAAGCCTGGCGGGAACGGTTTGATGCCTGAGGGATGTGGTTTTAGAAGATGCTGGATGTGTGTGTATTGGTGAGTGCTGTTCAAAGAGGTTCCAATAAGACTGGGACAGCAAACGGACTCATTTGCCAGTGTATTATATTTCCCCATCATTTCAATTTCAAAGTACTGCATTAGCGGGCAGCGGGGATGAAAGAGGGCGAAGAGCATTCTTAGCACCGGGTGCGCCATCACCATCCTTCAGGCCCGGACCCTCATCAACTGCAGCGTGTCAGCAGAATTACCCAGCGTCTCTTCACGCAAATGAACTCAAACGCTGCCTGCGTTCCCCCATGCGTGCCCAGGGATGCCTTTGATTCCAGCCAGCAAATTACGAATTTTGTTTTTAATCAATAATTCATTTTCTCACTTTTTCCCCCTCGGTGCGGCTAGCGTACCGAGGGCCAGCGGATAAACTCAGCAAGAAAACATGTTATTTATTCAAATAAATCCGCACTTGCCAAGAAAACACGTTATTTTTAAATATAAATCAAATAAATATAACAAAGAACAAAGAAAAAAACGTGAAATATATACGGATTTGTATATCCATATATATATATATATGTGTGTGTGTGTGTGTGTGTGTGTGTGTGTGTGTGTGTGTGTGTGTGTGTTTGATGGTATATGTACACACATATTTATGCATTAAATATATATGTATATATTTTACATACATACACACAAAAATTATTACAAAATTTAAAATTACAAAAATTACCCTAATACCTTTAAGCATATAGATTATCAGTGTGACATATACAGTATATAAAAAATATCCACATAATATTTAAAAAAGTACTTTTTCCAAATTTTTGAAAAAAACTATATTTGCAATTAAGTGCATTTGAAGACATGTAAAGCAAATTGCAAAAGCAAAAAGTTTACTTTCAATCAATAATAATAAAAAAATGAACAGAATGTTATTAGTTTTCCTGCAGCTTTGTCAGATAGACAAGTGCATTAGTAAAACAGAGCAAAACTCTCCAAGGTGGTTGAATTCTAAATCCAGTCCTGGCAGGAGGAGAGCAAACAGGACCATGTGCTTGCCATTTGTCTGTCTGCAAAGCCTTCTGAAGCTCGAAATCCATTCGCTCTGTACGTTTTACCAAAAGAACAAACTGAAATATAGCAACTGCATTTCTTTCTCGTAGAAATAAAAAAATTCAAGTGAATCAATAGCACACACGCGGACGCTTCTATGGTTTCGAAAGGCTCAGGCCGCGCAAAAGCTGATCAATGAGAACAACAAGATTGGTTTCTACGCTGAAATGGGCATCTCAGTCTACACCAATAATTCTTCTGTGATCAACAGGGATCGCCAAGGATTTGTGTAGGCCGATCTGTTCTTGTGCTTACGTCAGTTCAAACCGTTCCATAACCAACCAGACCGAGCCTTATCACTGGACTACACTTTAAAAGCAGTACAGTAATACTATCAGTGTGTCTAGTAATACCTCAAGTAGTCAAGGATATTGATCTGGAACCCGTTGCAGATTGTGAGAAATTGCAAGGTTTGGTGTTTGGAGTGAAATATAAATCTTTATTGCTTCATTGAGCATAATCTGTCTGTTTTTTTGTAAACTTTTTTTTTTGGATGCTAGCCTGGTTTTTCTGATTTATGCATTTATTTCTGCCTAGTTTCTGTAATTTGATAGTATTTATTGCTTTTTCTATTGAATATTGAAATGTATTAAATGAACTTAAACTACGTCTCTAACCACAGGAGAATCAGTAAATGCAGATTCACACAGCGATGCCTATAAATTGCCGGAAAACTGTACCGGTAAAGACTGTTCACACAAACACTGCCATTCCGGCATTTTACCAGTAAAACACTATTCACACAGCGTTTATATAATACAGGTATTTTCGGTGACATCGTTAACTGGTAACAGCTGCACATGTGAAGGCATGAAGAGTACACGCGTGACCCTCGTCAGAATGTTCTGATTGGCTCAGAGCAGTTGTTTACGTCAGCACGTACTGAACTTCTGCTTGTACCGGCAATCTTTGTTTTCCGTTCACACATGCCAGTTTGCCGGCAATTTACTGGGAACGTAACAACAAATTCAGAATGAATTTTCTGGCGTTTTTCTGTTCACACATGACTGCATTCAGCCCATTTACCGGAAATTTGCTGATAAGGTCTGTATGTGTGAAAGGGGCTCTTGTCATGAAGCATGGGTCATGTGACATGCTCTGACAGAGGTTTGTGGGAGATTGAGTGCAATAGTTCTGTGACATTAAGCTAATAGCTAGCAGCTCCTTTTATATTTTCAAAGTCTTTTGTCATTTACAATGGTTAATATTGAACATATGTATACATATTGAACTGTGTATTTTATCTGAGAGCAGACAATTGTGGGTAATGTGGTGCGTCTTTTGAGGCTATGCTCAAATTCGAGGCTTTAAAGTAGCTTTATTCAAACAGACAAATTATTAAACATGCAGCTGTTTTTACTGGAAATTACCATATATTTTCTGAACAACCTTAGTGACAGACTATATTAATCAATAAATAATGGATTGTTCTACTCCACAAAATGGCAAGTCTGTGACAAACCATGCAAATGTATGCAATCCCCAGTATTCAAATTAGCTTGCTCTGTTTGGTAGAGTTGGTGAGTGGATGTGGGTTTGATACCCAAATAAGGCTGCTTGCTGAGACACAATGCAAATCACTGTAAATCATGTAAAAGACTGAGAGAAGGAAGTAGAGAAATGAGTAACATATAAAGTGAGAGGCAAAGAAAGAAGAGTGTAGTAGCAAGAAATGAAGGAGAAAAAAATATGTAGAGAGAGAAAAGAGGGGGAGAGAGAGAGAGAGAGGGTAGAAAGCGGGAGACAGAACGGTAGAGAGGGACACAGATAGAGGTAGAGAGTGATGGGGTGGACAGGGGATGAGAGAGGAAGAAAAAGAATAGTACAGTAGAGAGAAATAGAGGGAAAATTATGTAGAAAGAGAGTGGTAAAGAAAGAGGAAGTTAGAGAGAATGTGTGTGTGGGGGGGGTAAAAATAGAGTGGTAGAGAGAAAGAAGTAAAGAGTGGTAGGGAGAGAGAAAGAGGAAGAGAGATCGGGTAGAAAGAGGGGGAGAGAACGGTAGAAAGAGATACAAATAAAGTAGCTATGGGGTGGACAGCCAATGAGAGAGGAGGAGAGTGCGAAAGACAGATGTAGAGAAAGAGGTACAGTAGATATACAGAGAGAGTCTGAGGAAGAATGATATAATAGAAAGAAATGGAGGGACAATTATGTAGAGAGAGGGAGGGGAAGTAAAGAGTGAGGGGGGTTGAGATGCGGTGAGAGAGGAAGAGAGAGCGGGACAAAGAAGTAGAGAAAGAGGTAGATATAAAGAGAAAGAAGTAATGTGAGAGTGGTAGAGATATCTAGAAAAAGAGTGATAGGGAGAGAGAAAGAGAAAGAGAGTAGAGGTAGAAATAGGGGGGTAGAGAGGTAGAAATGGAGAGAAAGGGGTAGAGAAAGAGTTGAAGAGAAAAAAAAAATGGGCAAAGAGAGCAAAAAAGAAATAAGTCCTAAGATTTGGAAGTGGGGGTAGAAAAGAAGAGAAAGGAAGGGAGGAGGGGTGGATAGAAAGATAGACTGAGAAATGTGTGTGTGTGGGGGGGGGGTGTAAAAAACAGTTCTTTTCTTGCCTTGTTCTTATATAAACTTCAGAAGTTCACACAATTATACAGATTTAATTTGAAAGTTGTAAAACTGAAGTACACTTAAGTGACGTGGAGTGTGTACCATTAAGTGTTCGGTGAAACGGGCTGCAACAGTAAGAAAAGCTTTGATGACTAAGCAGTGTTCAATTATGAGCCAGGAGCTGAACTTTCTCTCCGTTCCAGCATTTATTTGAGGATTAACAGCAGGCTGACGGGAATGAGTTCTTAGTGGCACGTGTACATAGACTTCTCCGAGAGTGAATCAGACAGATTTAATAGAAAAAGACTTTAAGTCGTGTCCTATCCTTACAAATCTCAGACATGAGCTCTTACAAATCTCAGACATGCTGGGAAAAAATATGATACAAGCCTGCTAGATTCAGATTTCTCGGTAAACATTTCACAGTCCGTGTGCATTTGTATGAATGCAATACAATTGTACTAGTAGTACTTGTACATACATAATACGTAAGATACATACATTCAAAAACATTTTTTGTGGGACTACGCTCTAGGAACAATGTTTTGTGCAAAATTGTTACAATTGTGGGCCACCCAAGCGTTGCAAGTTCGTATCCCGTTTTTTTTTGCCACGGGTTAAGGCTGCCCACTACTCCAGGTTTGTGTGATTCTCTTCATTGTGTGCAACTTCATTTTACAATTGTGATAGTGTCCCTGGTGGACTTTACTTTAAAATTACAGTTTGAAAAAAAGCTAATTCTTTAAAGTTCGCTCTAATGTATATATGTATATACATATTCTCGACAAATTGTAAGTCAGTAATGATACTTTTTCTAATCATAATTTACTCATTTATTTTCGTATTTTGATTGTATTACTTTCAATAATTATAATTTACTTATTTGTTCATTTTAGTCTTACTTTACTAAGTTCGTTAATGTAACTTTTACTAAATCGAATTTGCTAAATATACATATGCATATGTAAATATATGTGTATATAAACAAAATAGTTTATTCCATTAAGATCTTCCAGTCTTTATTTCGATTGGCAATTTAGGAAGGTAACCGCCCACACAGCGCTAGCTCGCTGAAGGCTAATGAACTGGTAAATTAGCCCCCGAAAGCTTTAATTAGTATCAAAGTATGCCCAACTCAAGTCTTCTCTGCCATTTATCTGCTCACCTTTGCCCTCATCCCTCTGATAACTTGAAAAGAGCAGGCCAATAAAAGACAAAAAAGAAATGAATATAGATTTTTTCATTCAAGTGGCTAAAGCAAATGATTAAGTAGTCCATCCCTCGAAAATATAGAATTCTTCCCACGGAAGCATCGACCTGTCCTATAGATACATTAAAATCTGGCAGGAAATCGTTAAGCATACGCGGGGATATATATTGAGCGGAGGACGGCCAACGATTGATCATAATTTCTAAAGGCTTAAACCGATGAGGGGGTGGAACACATGCAAGAGAAACCTCGACGGGGGGGAACTGCATTATATAAATAAAAACAACTCTCCACGGATTTAGAAAATCTGTGAAAGTCCATAGGGCAGATTGAATAACTCATATTGAAATCTGCTGCACTGATATACATATGATTGGATATGTACAGTATGACACATGTCGAGAAAAGAATGAGTATTAATAAATACAGAGCAATGTTAATCTAGTAGTTTCCATATTATCAGCTGAAAATGCAACTCCAAATGCATTATTTGTGGCTAACAAGATTTCACGAGGCAACAATTTCACAGCAATGATTTATAATTATTTTTATTTTTTATGATCAGTACAGCCATATGATCACAAGCCTGTAGAAATAACACAGCGACCGGAAAATGAAGGCTTGATTGGGTTAGGATCAAGTCACTTGTCTGCGATGTTCACTGTTTGTCTTTGTGTGGGGAATGCAGTGTCCGGTTTAAAGAAAATGATAGATGAACTAGAGATAGAAAAATTAGAAAAATAAAATTAGAAACACTTATAGACGGATAGACCAACAGATGGATGGATGAATGGATGGATGGATGGATAAATGGATGGATTGACAGGCAGACACAGACATAAATGGGAATCATGGGAAGATATGTAGACAGACAGACAGACAGACACACAGACAATCATGTACTTGCTGAAGTAAAACTACATATTTAGTTAGATAGACAACATATTGATAGGTTTGGTAGCTGGATACACAGACTACTGACTGGATTAGTATTAGACAGACAGACATACATTTCTTGAAGAGAGAGAGAGAGAGAGAGAGAGAGAGAGAGAGAGAGAGAGAGAGAGAGAGAGAGAGAGAGAGAGAGAGAGAGAGAGAGAGAGAGAGAGAGAGAGAGAGAGAGAGATAGAGAGATAGAGAGAGAGACAGACAGACAGACAGACAGACATTGATTGATTAGGTAGTTAGACAGAAAGATTATTTATTGGATGAGTAGTTAGACATTATTAATTGAATGGGTAGTTAGACAGACAGACAGATTATTGATTGGACGGGTAGCTATAGAAAGAGAGAGACAGATAGACAATTGATTGGATGGGTAGTTAGACAGACAAATCATTACTTGGATGGGTAGTTAGAGAGACAGATTAGTAACTGGAAGGTTAGACGGACAGACAGACAGATTATTGATTAAATGGGTAGCTGAGCAGAAAGACAGACTCACAGACTTAGAAATATACTTACACAGATAAATACATACACAGAGTGATGAATAATTTGTTGTTTGATAGCTATACTGATCGACAGATTTTTGAACAAGTAGGCAGCTAGACAGGGAGACGGACAGGCAGACGTAACTTATATCCCAATGACCCGTTTTTTTTTTCATAAATTCCACATAAAACGTCCTGAAAATAAGTTTTAGTATAAGCTTAATGAAAACAAACATTATTGTCAGACCAAAAAGTGCACAATTTCTTATCGAACTGTTAGTTCATCGATTCGCTTCTGTGTTCACGTATTTGTTTATTTTCGTAAAAGGCATGTTTTTTCAAGACAATAAAAAAATGGCACGAACGCAGAATGTTCTGAACACATCACCCACACAGAAGAACAGGTGAGATGATACCGTTGTCATGGCAGCACACTTCACCTGCCCACTCAAAAACCCCTTTCATGTCCTTTTTTGGTTAATGTGGCAGGTCAGATAATGACAGGTAAACCGTCGCCCAAATTGCTCTTGAAAGACAAACTCCATATGATCCACGTGTCTGTTACTTAGAGGAAACATCCATCATCTCTTATTTTCTAATTCCTTTTCGACTGCGTATTCCATTTCTATGTCACAGGGAGCTGGCAGTGTTCATTTGGTTGAAAAAACATTTTCGTCATTGTCTTCATCAACGGCATTTTTTCCCTGACAAAAACAAAACGAGAACTGTATAAAAATTCCTGCTTAGGGATGAAACTATAACTACATTTATGGACACTTTCGTCAACAAATAAAAACTAAACCTAAATGCCTTTCGTGACGACGTCCAATCATAATCTGAGCTTGTGGAGAAAGGCAATCAGGTGAGCTGGCAAGCGGCAGACGAGGTAGATAAAGAGGCGAGCACCTTCAAAAAAGTCTTTTCCATCAAGGAAAAAAACGTCAGATATATGGATTCATTTTACATTCATCGCGACCTTAAAAAACTATTCGTACGTCGTGTGTGGAGCAACAATCATGGGCAAAAATACAACACACCGGAGGCGCCATCTGCAGATGAAACCTTTTTTTTCCACAGTGCAACCATTTGTTATTTATAAACATGATGCAATTATAATTACTTTTATTTTACTGTATTTAATTTTCTCTTTGTTGAGGTTTCATTTATGAGAATACACTTATTTGGATTGAAAGAAAAGAAAAGTAAAATAAAATAAAAATAAAAATAAGTTAAAAAAAAAAAAAGTTTTTCCAAATAAGATTTTTGTACAGTATGAATGGTATGTTCATAGTCCTACGTATTCAGATTTTTTAGACGTAGCAACTTTTGGAACAATCTGGAATAAATTGCACCTATATTTTTATAGGATGCACCTAAATTGGGACTAAAATAAAACTGAGTTTTAGTCAAAAGACTATGACTAAAACTAAATCATAAATCTTTGTCAAAATTTACACTGGGAGCTGGAGCCAATCACAGCAGCTTAGTAGCCAACCAATCACACAGAGCTGGACACACAAACACACATTCACACCTGCGAGCATTTCCCCAGATTTTATTTTGAATTTGAGGGAGGAGACCCAGAGGAAACCCACGCAAGCCCAACTGGTGAACATGCCCCTCAAACATCTCCTCGCTGTGAGACGACAGTTATATATTAGAATATAATATTCTGTAATTACCACGCCTCCAAATGCCAGAAAACATTCCAGCCAACTTTCTGCTGACAAATGTGGTTAAAAAAAAAACAAAAAGCAGATGAGCTGAAGGAACATGTTTGTTTGTGTCTTGTCTCATGCGGAGCTTGACTAAAGACAAGGCGAGCATCTATGATTTGGTTAGTGGATTGGCTTCTCAGCACGGCTCTCCATTTGTCTGAAGGAAGAGCTGAGTTTGCAGATGCCTCCGACCGGCTTCCCTGCTGTTAACATACACACCGCGCTGATGACTATTACACAATTACACACCAATTACCGCACTACACACACGCTCCAGCCACACTCTGCTGACAGCAGCTTCATGTGCAACAAGAACACAGCTGGGAAAAGCAACATGAGTCTGTCTGTCTGTCTGCAAGTGCATCTGTCTGTCTATTGCTACTGTCAAACATACATTATGTGTCTGTTTGTCTGTCTATCTGTCTATCTATCTATCTATCTATCTATCTATCTATCTATCTATCTATCTATCTATCTATCTATCTATCTATCTATCTATCTATCTATCTATCTATCCATCATCCATCTATCTAATGTATGTCTGTCGCATCCATCTATCTAATTGTATGTCTCTTTTGTACTTTTGACTTGTTATAATTTCCATTGTTGTCTGTCTGTCTCTCTGTCTGTATGCCGGTCGATCTCTAGTCTCAAACATTTTAAAAGATATCTTCGCTTGATTTTTTTTTATTGCTTTTTTATTACTGTCAGGCATATAATACATATATGTCTGTTTGTCAGACTGTATATACGTATGTCTATCTATCTATCTATCTATCTATCTATCTATCTATCTATCTATCTATCTATCTATCTATCTATCTATCTATCCATCCATCCATCCATCCATCCATCCATCCATCCATCCGTCCATCCATA
The DNA here is from genome assembly GCA_028031935.1 of Paedocypris micromegethes. Classification (NCBI taxonomy): domain Eukaryota; kingdom Metazoa; phylum Chordata; class Actinopteri; order Cypriniformes; genus Paedocypris; species Paedocypris micromegethes. The sequence continues at coordinate 2,674,377 of CM051496.1, read as the reverse complement.
CGTCCGTCCGTCCATCCATCCATCCATCTATCCGTTCATCCATCCATCCATAAATCCAGCCACCCACCCACCTACGTATCAACACAAAACATTTTCATCTTTTCTCAAAGTCAGATATTTAAATCCAAAAACAGTGTGCAGAAACAGTCACGTTATAAATGAGAATCAATCCCACAACTTTGCCGCTACATACATCTCGCTCTACTGATTGAGCCACAGGAATAAAAAGCTGTTACTGTTAATGTGAAACAACCTAAAAACGTTCCTGGCAGGTTTCCTGAGACTCACCTACTAAACTAACTGGGGTCCCTGATGGTTTTGCGGCGGAGCGCTGGGGAACGGAGGGTTCATAGGCTAACAAGCCCCTGTTGCCATTCCACCAGAGAATTGTTTCCACTGAAATTCACAATTAGCTGATATAGACGGCTCTCTGTGGAGACCAGAACCTCAACTACACCGTGACCTCTACCAAAATTGGACTGCTCGGAAATCTTAAGCAATTTAATGTAGATTGGCTCCCATTGGAGCTGAAGGGCAATGTCAAACTTATTCACTCTTTATGTTCATGCGCATCAGCTAAAGTACAGCCATTCCCGCTTGTTCAGTAATGGAGGAATTGTTCACTAGAAAAAAAAAAAAGGTTTGTTTCGTTTACTCGTAGAGTATTGTGCCGAAAATATGGTCTTCTAATGTTCAAACTCAAATGCAAATGCACTGTCACACAAACAAAGTGCAAGGAGCAGTAAAGCTGAAAAAAGGACAGCAATAAAAGGCTGTGAATACAACTACTACAAAAATGGGAAAATAGACATTGCTTCCTTTGAACATACATTTAAATGTACATGTTCATAATTACATTGTCAGCGTCGACCTCTAAAAGTCTCACATTTTTGGCTTGAGAGCTGCTGAAAAGATTTGAAAAGAGTGAAAACGATCGGCTACAATAACACAAAACATTTCTACTCAAATATACCAAGTATTTTGTATCTGTGCAACATATGTTAATGACGTGATTACACAACACAGCTCTATACGTTTTCTTGTGTTATTTCCTTACTTCTGATGAAAACTGCAATTTTAGTTCACATTTTTCCCCTCGCTTCCGATGGATGGTGTTGTCGTTTTTATGAAAATGTCACTCTACAGTTCCGTTTTTTGGAACAGTGATAGTGACTGACGGATGAGACATACGCATTTTGAACATGACATTGTGGGAATTAAATTCTCCCCATTTTGTCAGTTTTTTATTCTGTACTTGGTTCAACTCGGCCAATCATTTTATACTCTTTCTTGCGTTTAAAATAAATACATTTTGCAGCTCTGAAGCTTGGTAAGTGATCTGTTTTATTACACTTGTGATTGGCTTGCCTGCATGTCAATCAAAAGTTTAACTAAATTGAGGTTATGATCGCCTGAAGTCTATTCATTTGCATTCTATCACATTACCGTCACAGTTAACTGGTAGATTGCATAAAAAAACAACACAAGTACTAATATTAATATGGAAAAATAATGAAAATAAAAATAACAGTAGTTTGACATAACCAAAAAAGTAAAAACCAGTCTGAAAAGAAAACTGCACTAAATATGCCCTTAAATGGATTTTACCAAAAAAAAAAACAAAACTAAAGTCCTTTGTTTTGCAAAATTGTCTGGCATATTATAACATCTTTGGGGGGAAAAAAAACACCAACAAATCGAAAGGCATTAAACACCTAGAATGCCATTTAGCCCAGCGTTCACATGAAACGCGGACAATCTTTTGGTGATGATCATTTCTGCTTTCAAATGTGCAAGGCATCATCTACTGCCCTGGCTCTTGATTTATCCAATCCCATCATAAGCAGGACCAAAGACAAGAGATATCAACTCAAAATGAGCCTGAAATTCCCATTAAATGCTAATCTCTTTTCTCGTGCTCTGCCCTCGGCCCCCTCACAGTCTTGCAGACAAAGAAGTCTCCAGAAGCTGAATAAATTGCAGCGCATACCCAGAGCAATTCAGAGTTTAATAAGTAGTATATTAAAGCCAGTATTAAACGTTACGAGTGGCTAACGCCATTGCTTCGCAAATTACGCCAAAGCGACTCAAATTAGAAGTGTCTGATAATACAAATTATGACCATTGTAAATTGGTTAATGTCATTTCAAAACAAGCCACACAAAGATAATTTACTCTGTCGGGACGAAGTGAGATGATTTTGGTGGTGAAGGATTGTGAGTAATTGAAGCGTCAAGTAAAAAAATTTTACAAAAACAAAACGCTCTACTTGTTTATCAATATATCAATCTCTTTGAGTTCTTTATTATACATGTGTACACAATTTAGCCATTTTCTAACCAAGCGTTAATCAAAACTTTAAATTGTCTAAAGCTGTTTGCAATATTTGTGCAATTCTTATTATTATTTTTTTTACAATACATTTCTACAATATTTGAACAATAAAAAAGTATGACGGTAGGATTCAAACCTGTGGTTATTTGGTTGCAAGCCTGTCTAACTTTTTCTCTTTTTTCTATTCATTTTTTTTTAACTGACTCTTTTTCCTATTTTTTGAACAACATGAATAATGGACATTTTACTTCTTTAAAGACACATTTTCCCCCTAATTCCACATAGCGACTTTGGTTTGGTCTTGAACTAAGAAAAGCGCTATATAAATAAACTTGAACTTGAACTAACAATTATTCAACAACTGCCCCAAATTACATTTGAAATGTTGCTACAATTCTAACATGTACAATGTTAAAATGACGAATGAATAGCTTGAAGTGGGAAACACAATGAACACAAACAAACCTTCAAGCAGCACAACAAACCTTTTTGGCATAGTCGGTTTAAATGTTGATTTTTGTTCCAACAGTCTTTAAGCATATGCATTGAAATACCAGGAACTGGATTGATAGGAAGTAAGAAATCATGAATGAGCGGTGAGCGGTTTTAGTTAAGTCATGGCGCAGCTGTAAATAGGCAAACACATTTCCCCCCTACGGACAGTAAACACTGTACAAAAAGGTTTCGGGAAACGATGATGTTGTGATACAGTATCAGGCAAACATGGAAGGAAAAAGCAACCTGCTGCGTTCAAACAGCACAAGCGGAGGAAGTTGTTAAGCAAACGCTGTTGTTCACCAGCAAACGTCCACCAGCAAGAACCAACGGCGTAGAAAAAAAAGACATCGGCAGGTGGAGCGTTGAATAGCAGCACAAGCCGTAGCTAGAAGCCTGAGACGGTCTTATCTGCTACAGCTCTACTCAAACTACACGACTACACTGTATAAAATGCACATGAAAAAATAAGACAATAAAAAACAAAATGAGTAAAAAAAGACAAAAATAAAGTAAAATTATCTGCCAATGGGGTGAGAAAATGTTACTTGGTAAGACAAGACCTATTTTCTTAAAACAAGCAAAGAAACTATATTATTTCTAAGCTAGTTAATTTATCGTGCAATTTCAACATCTTTTGGCTAGTCAAGAATTTTTTTTTTGCAGTGTAGAACTTTATCTGTGGCTCAATCACTGGACCATTGAAGGTCACTGGTTGTAATCTGATTCTAACGATCCAATATGAACTGTGATGAACTATATAATGTGAAACCAGTTGTAGGGAATTTCACGTGTGTCCGAGAAGTTGCAGTTCGAATCCCAATCCTTAAAAATACACCGACCCCTACATATTTGACCATCATGTGTTTTAAAGAGAAATGTAACATAATTTAACCATATTTTTTAATTATTTTAAAATTTTCATTTCTGCCTGAAAAATCAGGCGGGTACTTATGTTCGCGTAAATACTGTACAGTATTATGATTTATTTATTAGTACCGTATTTTTTATTTACTATAAAGCCCATCGGACTATTTGGTGTACCATTAAACAACTCCTATTTTTCTTTTTTGTAAGGCACACATTTTTTTCCTGATTATAAAGCGCTGTTTTTAAAAAACTTATTTTTTTGTTCCTTATAGTGAGAAAAGTGCAGCATTAGTACATTATCAACAACCATCTAATGCACAACCATCTTCTTTGCGTATCTTATCGTATTAAAAGCAAAAAAAGTGTCATTTAAACTAGACGGACAAGCTTAACAGAAAGTTTCATGGGTTCGATTCCCAGGGAAAGCAGGAAGTTGTGGATTTGTAAAATGATGCACTATTATACTCTGCATAAAAGCGTCTGATAAAGGACTGTAAAGTAAAGATGAATAGAAAGATTCAGAAAGAGAGTGAAACCTATCAAGCCAGGATTATTTCCATCCACCTACAGTCAAACTCATCTGCATGCGCTCACTCCGCAGCATAATTAGGATTTTAAATTCTTCCAGAGGAAAAATGACTTTCTTAAATAATCTGCCGAGATAGGTGTAATGGAACTATTGCCTATTCATCAGCCATTACCTCTCATTGCATTCGCCTGGGTAATTACAGCATTTCAATGAGTTCTACACTGAGGTTCCACACTATAGTAGACAAATCCAGGCGTTAAGCCGCGTTTGTGTGATGCTAAGGACCTTGGAAATGTTGATTTTGGCCTTAGTGTACACGAGAAAAAAAAGGATCATCATTCCTACTTAAGGTTTAATGCTGTATTTGAAAGCGCATCAGCCGAAACGTATGGTGATGCTGATCAGGCGGTTCTGTCGTTTTCGAGAAAATCTGTGGCGCGAATGGCCACGAAGATGAGAGTTTGTTTGAGTGGTTTTGGCAGGGCTTATTGTTTAAGGTCACCTCAAGCTACTTATTACATAATCTTTTGGAGGAAAAAAAGGGAAAAAAAAACATACAATATGTTGACCTTTCCTCCAAAACACACAACCTGGAATTCCACAAGGAAATGTTATATTCAAGGAAAGCAAAAATACCGATATGTGAAACTCCTGTAAATCTTATACTTCTTATATTATATTTAAACATATAAGAATTGTGTGGTGCTTGTACAGTATATACAAAATGTGTATAGCATGAGTTACTCATGTTAGTGTAAATCAAAGGAAAATGAGCAATGCAAAAAAAAAAAACCAACAAAAATAGAAAACTAAAATCTAAAAAGAAAAAGAAAAAGAAAAAAAATAAGGAAAAATGTCTTGAAGGGCAAATGATCATATGAACGAACAGAGTTAATAAAAAAAAAGCAATTTAGAGGTTATTTGTGCATACACATATACAACATAACTTATATTAATATTTGATTTCACATTTTGTAAACAAACTGTCTCGTCTACTGTAATTTCCATTATAAAAGTCACTGTAATGAAAGCTTGGCTTTAAAGCTCTTTAAAGTATTTAGACCTGAACATTCCTCCTACAAAATAACTTGTCATGATAATTTTCTTTGCGGACCAAATTTACATCAACAGATACGAGACAAACAATAAAGAGACTGCAGAAAGTGTGAATCAACACAGCGTGGTGTTAGCAATTAGCTAGCAATCTCCCCAACGAGTAGCCAGGCAGTAAAGCTACACCTACAGAATCTACAGTAACATTAATACAAACTGTTGAAAAATAGTAGCAAAATTTGTAGATTTGTTCTTGATTTGAAAGCAGCAGATGCGTCTTGCTCCTCAAACGTGGTTTTCGGTACAGACTCGGCAAATCAGCATTCTGCACACCGGCCCTCGAGCAATGTCATAAATCCACACTTGACAGGGTGGAGTGGAGGGGGGTTAGCAGGGGGGCTAAGGTCTACTTCAGTCCTCATGGCTTACGCTATATTGGCATTACAGTCATGACTGTCATATCCATAATTTCTTTGTCATTCTTCCACTGTATGAACCTTCAGCATATAGTTCCCAAAAATCCTCCTGAGAGTGATTGGTCATGAAACAAGGGCACATTAATGTAGATGGTACAGACACAATCCTCACTGAACAGAAAGACGGGGCTTTGGATGCATCTCTTGGGTTGCAAAACGGGCATTAACTTTGCCTTAACTGAAACCATGGCACTAGCAACTTTGAAATCTCATTTTACAGATGGAAAATTTCACAGCAGTGGGAAATAAAACATTTTTTGATCATCCAGTGCTCAACAGCACGATGTTCCCACGACTCATCAGTCAGAGAAAATGCATCATAATGGATTTTGCACAGAGATACTTTAGCAAACAGCTAATGATGCTAAGCTATGCTCGTGTGATGACTCAGATTAATCTTTTCTCAAAACAAATGACGCAAACAGTTTCTTTATAAAACTCCATTTAAATGAACATTTTTTTTTATAACTATTTTTTTTCTTTTTTTTTGAATAAGTTAAACAATTCTCAAAAATGTGTGACAATTGAATCACCTACAAATTCTCTTAAAACTCAAAAATATTGTATATGATAATAATATAAGATAAAACTGGGCTGAACGCTACATATTTCGGACTACATTTCCCACAATCCAATGTGACATTTATCATTTTATCTGGGATTTTACTTTACAGTTATTTGGCAGAAGGTTTTATCGTATGTGACTTGATATATTGTCATTGTCAAAACATGTCATTGTTTTTATTTTTTCTTTTATTTATATATTTATGTTAACATCTGCAAAATAGAGGTCAGGCCAAACTCAATTCCTTGTTGTCACTTGCAACTTGGCCAATTTCTGATTCTGATTCAGTCCAGGTTCAGTTTTTTTGTTCAGTCTCCCATGTTCAAGTTTTCGGGTTCACTTTGGGTTCATCTTCTAATAATTAAAGTCTTTCTCTCCTACATTAATTCTCTCCTCATCATCTCCAACGGCAAAACCGGCGACTGAATCCTTGAGGCAAGTGGGCCTGTCAATAAACAAATTAATTACGTCAATGAAGCAACTGACAAGTGAGGAAGGATGACACGGGCAGATGATCATGACAGGAGGATCTGAAGGTATGCCATCCATTTCACTTAAGAAAAACGCAAACACGCCCGAACCAGCAATAAGCCAGAGCTCAAGGTCTCCAACGCCAAAACATTCTGATCCAAGACAAATTATAAGCTGTTTACAGATTCCTCATTTAATGTGTAATGAAACAGCTTAATGACACTTTATTATGGATGTAATTACGCTGTAAAAATGCAATACGCTCACAGAATTTAGAGTGTAATTACATCAAACACTGTCTGTAGCTTAAATAATAAATGTTCAGAAAAACTTGCTGCTTTGGGTGTCTGAGATCTTGCAGAACTTTGTGAATGAGCTTCAAATGACTCATGTTTGCTCTTTAAATGAGCAAATCAGAAAAAAAAAATGATTTGTTAAATCCAATAAAAAGATGAAAAATGAAGGCATACGCTTATCAAAAATTTGGTTTTACAATAAAATAATTCTATAAAAGAACAGCATTTTTTATGACAAGAAATGTAATGTTCTTTTTATACAAATTTCAAACTCAAATTTAAATTGTCATATACACATTATGCATGGTACTGTACAACAAAATGTATTTTTACAATTGTCCAGCATTTAAACATGGAGTGGGGGGAGCATGCAATGAAAATCTTTAAATTTGTATATTTAGATAAAGAGATAAAAATACAATAAAATACAAAATAAATGCATAAAGGTAAAATATGAATAAAAACAAGGAAAAAACTTTGAAGATGAAAAAAAGATAAAAAAAAAAAACACAATAACAGGAGCAAAATACAAAAAAAGTGACTCAAGTGATCCATGTAAAGTGAAGAATGATTAGTAATAAAGTGAAGAATTATTACTAATACAGTAAAAACATGTTTCTTTTGTTCTTTTGTTTCTGAGAAAACAATTAACAATATTTCATCGTAAATGATCTTCTGCTAATTTCAATAAAACATAAAAATGAACGCTCGCACGACTTCACTCATCAGTGGAGATGATTAACACATTTTGTAAAGAAGCAATTCTATTTTAATGGATGTGCAATCTGTTACAGGTCAGACTTGGAATTGTAGTTTGGGTTCGCAACCCACCAATGATTCATGTTTACACCAACAATCGGCGCTAAAGAACAGAAACCAAAAGTGAAATGTATTCTGCCTTTACAAGGCTTGATTTTAAACAGCGGAGTCACACATGTGTCCTGAGCCAGAAATGCTGCAGATATTTTGCTCAAAAATCGAACGCTTCATTTTGCAGCAATTACACCAGATTATATCCAAAATGGCCGGGCGGTGTTACCAGTTCAAGCGTGTATTTACCCAACAACACTTTGCTTCTATAATCTGAGCAAACCTCAAGCAGCCCTGCAGGTAGAAGTGATAAGCAATCTCTCCACATTTAATGACCGATAAGCATATATGGGTCTGCTCGATAAATTATTCAGCTGGCACAATGTGCGAGGTTCATTTCTGGTTCAGCGCGGCCCCATTTCCACTCTAAATCCAGAAACAACATTTTGGCCGGTGCCCAAATGTGAATGCAGCGAGACCTGTGGGGGTGTAAATGTGGCGCCGACTTGTCAAGGAGAAAGAATGACTCCTGAATGAATAATTCAACGGATAAACACTAGCTCAACAGAACAGCCAGACTTTAAACGTATGATCTCGGATTTGCGATGCTGAGAATGCAATAGTATTTTCAGGCTTTTCCAATTTGGACCGGGTTAGATGCTTCTATTGCTCGTAATGATATAATGATCAAGTGCTTATGGCTTTCTCACGAACCTCCGTTGCCTATAAGAATGGAAGACATGCCTAATACGCAGAGAATGTGCCTTCTGTAACTCATTCTGTTCATATCAATCCAATGATCTGAGGAAATCAGCTGTCAACAAAGGATTGCGGTTTTCCCCAAAGGAGATGAAGAGAAATGTGAATTAACGCTTTGAGGAACAAAAGCCGGACTTCTGCTAATTGCTTTTTAGAATAGCGGCGGGGAAAAATGGTGAGAACGACCACAAAAAGAAAGTCAGGATAGAATTTGAGCTATAAAACCTAATTATACCTCACAAAAGTGGTCTGTTCCATTTAGAATGAGAAAGAAACCCAGAGCAATATCGGCTATGCCATTAACAATTAGTCTCCACTGCAGCTAATTAGACAGAGAAGATAAAAAAAAATAAGGGGTTCTAAATTTAAACCGATTGTCTCGTATATTCAGTGATGCTCAATACAATCCTCTTATAACATCGAAAAAGAGACCCACAGCACTGAAGAACAGTTCATTTGCAGAAAAACACAGCCATATCTACTGCTTAATGGTATTCAACTTAGCTAAACTCAACAGAGGTTATATATAATTATAGACTTCTAGCTGGTAAACATGCCCACACCAGGAATTATCTCATTCTAAGGATTGTGGTGAGACTCCCATTAAGAAAAACGAACCCCAGTAGACATGATAACTTCGTTTTTTGGGTGTTTTTTTAATTTGCATCTTGATTGAATGATTGATCGATTCATCCTGAATTGCTTCTTGCTTCTGAAAAGCTTTCAACGGCATTTTGATAACGTTGAGCTTTCATGCTATGGCGCTATTACTGGGAATTTTTGATGTAACTCCAAGATGGTTTTGCAGCTCATAGCATAAAAAAACGTAAAGTGAGGTGATTTTGTCAATCCGGCCACTAGGAACCATGATGGTTTTATTGACATACAGTATGGTTGCACTGCAAAAAATCCACGTGAAAAAAACAAGAACATAAAAAAACTAAATAAGTAAAAAGAAATTAAATCTAAAGTAAAAATATATCTGCCAATGGGGTGAGAAATTTTTACTTGGTAAGACGACTTACATAAAACAAGACCAAAAAATCTTGTAACACGTTAGATTTGTTTCTGCATTTCAGTTATTGTTCTCATTGGCTTTAATATAAAAAAATGTCTTGTTTCTTAAATTGAGAAACATTGTGTTCTTAAAAGAAGAAAATTTCACATGGCGTTTATTGTTTTGGGAATTTCTGCAATAAAACAATGCCTACTTTGAAAAATGCCTCAATTTAGTGTAAAATATCATCAACATTTTCTTTTTTTTCCAAGCAAGACAATTCAAGTTCTACATTCTTGAAATAAGCAAATTAATATCTCACTCGTAATTCTAACCTAGTTAGTTTATCTTCTAAGAAATAAGCAACAAGACTTATTGTCTAAATTCCAGATTTTTATAGCTTGTCAAGAATTAATTTTTTGCCGTGTGTGGTCAATATTAAGTACGCACCTCTCAGTTAAGTACACACAAACTTTGCAAGTTCAATTTGCATAATTAAGTGGGAGGCTACCATACTAAATTACAACTATGACTAGTGAGCAAGACATTTTGTAACAAGGACTAGGAAAACCACTCTTTAAGATGGGTGATACATGGATAGAACCTCGGAAATCCAAAATTCTGAAGACGAGAAGATAATATTTGATGAAATACAAACCATCAAAGACAAAAAAAAATTCCAAATAAATGTACACTGATTTTATATGTATGCCCCCCCAACACACATATATTTATTTAATGCATAATTTTTTTTAATCCCTAAAAGCGCAAGCTAAATAATAGCGAATAAAGCAGAACATTGCTTGTATGAAGATGAAACACGTACCGAGGACTCTTTGAAGATCAATAGCCCACGTATTTCCATATAGACTGGCCACTGGACTGCTCTATCCTCTCTTCGTCAATACGCCGCAGATATCAATAAAGCCTCCACAGCCGCCCACACTTCTTAGCAAATAGTCACAAGACAACCCCGCAGTCCATTTAAAGGCCAACAAATTAAACAGAGAGCCTCTACACCCCGTCCTCATTAAATCCTAAAACCTTGTAAATGTTAAAGAGTGTGTGTTGCTGATCGGTAAGGCCATTGGAAAATATGCACCGTAAAGTTCTCCTGCACACCTTTAGTGGCCATTTTAATTTGGCAAGCGTGACGTTGCCAGATTGCATGCCTAACGTGCATTTAGCATTCCGCTAACCTTCAGGCTGGCCTGACCTAATGCGGCGGTAGTTTTCACATTGATCTTTGGCAAGCAAAACCCTGACATGGCTGTTGAACGTATGGCCATATGGAATTCTTGGAGAAGAGAGCGTACATGCTGTTGATGACTTTTCTCTGCGCTGCTATGTTTTCTTTTTCCCCTGGCAAATGCACAGTTTAGTTTTGCCCCTATATGAGCCATTTTAAAAGACTTGTCGTTCACAGTCGGCATCAGAGGTGCAAATTGACAGAGGTGTAAAGAATACATGAAAATCGTACCAGAGGAAAAGTACAGATATTCTACAATACTGTAAAAAATACTCCATTACAAGTCACCAATTCGGTGAAGACTTGAGTAAAAGTCCGATAAGAGGATTGTATTGAGCATCACTGAATATATGAGACAATCGGTTTAAATTTAGAACCCCTTATTTTTCTTTTATCTTGTCTGTCTAATTAGCTGCAGAGTAAAAGTGGTTAAGTAAAGCAAACAAAAAAAAAACATTTTACTCTTATTGAATTTAGGCTCAAAAACACCAAGAAATGTGAAAAACAAATAACTTTCTCTATGAGGGATTATTTCCTAATGTAGAAATTCAAATTAACACCTCAATATTTCAAAATGACACCTAAATAGATAAAAAAAAAAACAAAAATCAGTCTCAGTTAAAGTCAATTTTCCAAAAAAATGCAACAGCTAATTCACATTCACGCCTCGTCCGCCCAAGTTTAGACCGTGGTTAAGAGATGCCAAATTGTCATTCACAATCACAATGTATGGAGTAACGGTAAGTGACCACTCAAAAGTAGTGGAGTAAAGAGTACATATTGTAAAGTAGAGTATACAAGTACAAAGTAGCCAAAAATACTCAAGTAAGGTGCAGCGTCTATTTCCTCAAGTACTTTCCACATCTGCAAACTGATTCTAGATGGCTTCACGTCAACCTTGTCCAACAAGCCAACTGTACTCATCTTCCCTGCTTTTTCGGTATCTTCCATAATAAAGAGTCCATTTGCAGAATTACTTAGCGGTGGCCAAAAGAAAAAAAGGAAGACTTTAACAAGGTAAACTGGTTTTACTGAGGACTGAGATGGAGAAACCAATTTATACACAAGCCCGGAAGTTTATCTTCCCTGTCACTGTTTGGAGTTCAATACGCTGTAAACGTTTAATGACTGCGATGCCCATCTGCCTCCACTAGAAGTTTTGCTCTTTAAAAAACTTGCTCACAATCCTCACATTTGTTCAACTTTAGGGGCATTTGTGGCCTGGTGAGACTTAAAAAGTTGCTGGTTCCAGTCCCAGATTGGTAGGTACCAAAACTGATTATTCCTTGAGCGAGACATTCAACCAAATTGGTTCATTCTGTGAGTCAAATACATGGAAAGTAAAGTCATTTTAATTTAATTCCTTGGATAACATTGATCAAATTAACAATACACGACAATGTGGCTTAGAAAACCCAATGCAATGTCGAAGGAGAAACATCTGGGCACATCCAAGGTGCCAGTGAAGGTGAGTCTTTTCATTAAAACGGCACCAGACATGGCAGAGTTGAACCGGTTTAGATAAGAAAGTGGTGAAATACCCTCAGGACAAAAGGTTACGCTAGAAGCCGATAGGTCGCTCTATCTTTTTATACCACATTAGGTGCTAGCGGTGATGGACTCTTCCGGCTTAGTTATCGCAGCTGGATTATTAATATCTGTCACCGTGTCGGTACTATCGTAGTACCCTTCCACACATTAACAAAAACCCTAACTAATTGACTCTTGACTGGGATGATCACTGGAGATCAGCTAATTACCTTTTAATGCATGAATACTGAAAAGTCATTAAAAGAGGCTCAACCTAGCAACTAGCGCAGCAAGACAGATGTGGTGGAGTTAGAGTGTCAAGGCCTTTTTAATTACACGCATAGGCACTCAGACTCCCTGCCAAGACACTCGTAGCTTCCTAAAGCCAAACACAAATCTCGGGCATAATTCTGCCGTAATTTAACAAAATGGAAAGACTAAAGCCTCCTTCATTTGGAAAATTTTTGCATATTGTTATGCTTGGGTGGAATTAGCTTGCTAGGTAATTGAGTTTGCAGATAAGAACAAGACTATCAAGATTTTTGTCAATCAGCGGTGTAAAGTACTTGAATAAATTGACTTTGCTGCTTTAAGTATTTTTGGCTACTTGTATTTGTACCAAGTATCACAAATATAAGCCACTTTTACTCTCTACTTGACTACATTTTTGATTGAGTATCTGTACTCTTTACTCCACTCCATTTGAATAAACGCTGACCATTACTTGGTACATTGTTACTGCGTGCTAAAAGTCAGCATCATTTTTTACCGCGGTTAATTTCATGGGCGTATGGGGAGTCAATAACGCCACCTGAAGGAAGCTGAAGGTACTGGATGCTTTTTAAGAGATAAGAGATAAGATAGTCCTTTATTTGTCCCACGGTGGGGAAATTTCGTTACTACAGCAGCACTAAGAAAACACAAGCAGCATAAAAAAAAGAGTATATACAGCTTATTTATGAGATAAGTCACGTGAAAGTGAAACAGCATTTGCACTTTTTTGCACATTTTAGTTTGACTTAATTTAGTAGACTGAATTTTTGTTCTTTTAAAAGTTCTTTTAAAATTGAATTCTTCAAGACTTTAACTCAAGCCTTCTTGGAATTGGTAGCTTGTAGAGAAGTAATTATTACAGTAAGGTATCTGTACTTTTACTCAAGTAAGATTTTCATGTACACCTCTGATGTCTTCTCTAGTGGGATAAAATATTTTGTTACAAATGTAGTTCTTGACAAAGTCAAGCTGCTAATGAAGCTAAAGAAGTTAAACAGAGAAATCAACCAATTTAGCTAAAAGGTGACTATAAAATAAGCTCTTGATAACGAACTTCCATCACATTTTCAGAATTACATTATTTTTATTGGAATATATCTACAGTGTAGGCGTAGCTTTACTAGACTTTACTAGTATAGGCTTTGTGTATAACTAGTTAATCCCTAATTAGAGTTTTTATATACCAAATTGAAAGTGAATACGAAAAAACTGAAAGAAAAAGACCCGCAACAACTGTTACTTTCCTGCTGGAAAGAATAAAAAGATTTTAGCAGGTGAACATTTTTTGGCGTGTGTCTTGATACTTTTATAATATTTAGCAGCTTGTCCTGAGAGACACAAACACGGTAAAACGGCAAAGGTGTTTCTGAAGGATTTGGTTGATTTAACTTAGAAGACGAAACATTCTGACTGGATCAGTAAAGAGAAACCTAAAAACCCATAACCTGCAAGATCAAAATCGATTTCCCCACAAAATACTCCAGTGTTATATTAACATGCATTCAATAAAAAATAAAGGCACAGGGAAATCTCTGAATACGCTTTTTACTCCTTCTAGGCACTAGACTGAAAATGCTTGAAGGCTGAAACAAATGCTCTCAGACGTTTTAAAAAAATACTTTAACGTTCATAAACTGCTTTAAAAATGTGCAACATCACAGATTATCTATAGCCAATAAAGCACCTTTTTAAAAAGAAACCAGGTTCTGATTGGTCCAAATTTAGATCATTACGTGATTTGTGAAGTACATAATGATCTAAATGTCTTAAAATGTCTGCAATGTGACAATAATATTTGATCACAGTGAGTGGTGGACACCTCTTATCTCTCTTTTCATGTGTTTTAAAGCCGAGCTTGTCCTAAAACAGTTACTTGCACTTTATCTTATGATGTTGCTATTAACCCTGTTCAGAATATAGAATATAAATATAAATATAAATGTTTTAATAAATATAAAATGTATTAGTACTGTATTAATAAATATATCAGTTTAGGGATCAGGTTTATTATGAATTAGCTTCCTACTAAAAATGCCTACTAATTATCTATACAATTTGTGAAGTTGATGCCGGAACACTGATGCTCATGCACTGAATCTTTGCTCGCAACCCAAAATAAATCTGCGCTCTTTAAAAATTCTACAACAGAATTTTTGTAAACTACAAGTAGTAGTAGTAGTATCAAATTGTGTAACAACTGTCCAATTTTCATACAACACAATAATGAAAATTCACGCATGTCAAGACATTTCCAAGATCTTGTCGATAAAAAATGTCCACAAAAGCCCAAGCACAGTCCAGCATCAGGGTGTACAAGGTAAAAACGCCGACGGCTCTCAGGCTGCCCTGACACACCGCACTACGACACCATCCAAAGTGAGTCTGACCTCGACCACCCATCAGACGGGAATTTAATAGATAATTTGGCCAGTAAATGGCAGGTATTACTGCAGTTGTCTCCTCTCGGAGGCATATGATTTAGAAAGACACTCCGGTAATAGCTTTGCAAATTTCCTCTGCCATCTCTCCACGCTTCTGCACACCTGAGATGTTGGGAGAAAGGTGAGAAGTCAATGACTATCCATCAAAACATCAATCTCCATTTATTCTCCTCACAGAGCTTAAACACTAACCACCGACACAAAACGTTATCATGTGTCTCACAGACCACACACTACAGTCAGACATGTCAGACAGGGTAAGCTGCGTGTGTGTGTGTGTGTGTGGGTGTGGGTGTGTGTGTGTGTGCGTGTGTGTGTGTGTGTGTGTGTGTGTTAAAAATATTGTGCATGATGAAAAACAGAATTGAAAGATCAATGAAAAATGGCCAAACATTAATGGTCAAAAAGTGTATTTTTGTTGTTGTTGTTGTTGTTGCTGATGTGTGTGTGTGTGTGTGTGTGTGTGTGTGTGTTGATCAATTTCATTAATTTATAAATCTGAATAATTATATAGTATCCCTTAAAATGCTCAAAACATCTAAACCTTGTAGAAGGGTCTATGAATATTAATTAGCTGATGTAATATTCACCTAGTAGTTGTAACTTAGTTGGTGCTAGCCACACTGAGTAATGCAGCTCATTAAATCCAAGTATGTACATACATGACAAACAGTACGACTGCCATGTTGACCCAGTTTCACTCTTTTCCCTTAATTCATGATAACGTTTTATCGCTCATTAAGTCCTTATCAAAGACACAAATGTCTTTATTTTAAATAAAATAGCTTTAAAGTAATCAGCTTCAAGCATTTTGAAGTAATCAGCTTCAAAACCACCTTTGCCAAACATTCTGAGGCAGGACACACCCCCTGGATTAGTGGACCACCAATCACAAAGCAGGACAATCACACTAGGTTGGGTAATTTCTCAGAGCCTATTTGACCTGAACACATGACCTGAACTCTATTTCACCTTGACCTCAAAAGTATGGGGTCACTTTGAAATGTCCTTTTATTTTGAAAGGAACGGTTTTGTCAATACTCAGAAATACACTTTCTACACATTGCTAATGTGTAGAAACTCTGCACAGGTACATAAAGTGTGACTTTTCAAGGAAATTGTCTAGGTGACCCCAAACTTTGGAACGGTAGTGTATTTTGGAATGTGGAAGGAAACCGGAGACCTAGAGGAAACCCACGCAAGCACGAGAAGAACACACAAACTCTGCACAGAAAGACCCAGACTCAAACGTGAGTGCTGAGGAAACAGCTCACCACTACTCCAACCCTTGAAAAGCATGGAGAAGTGAATTCACCCTGACATAAAGACTGTGGAATAATAAAATCAGATTTATAGTCGCTGCAATGCCATGTAGACGTCAATACGTTAGGATCACATGATGGAGGGTCTTACTCCAGCCGAGAAGCCTCAAGAAGGCTGAGAATGATAACGGATGGCTTGTTCTAAATTATATAGACAGATCTGAAAGGCCTTCGGTTTAAAGGAAACCCAAGCCATTTTGGCCCAAACCGTCTGCATTTTCACTGCACAATGCTGATTAAAACCCCTGCAAACCATTTCAGCAGCTTTTGCGCACTGCAGTGCATCGGTGCGGCTCTGTTTAAACAGTTCAGTTTGCAAATTCAGTCCTCGGCTTACCAAGCCCTCCTCTACACAGCTTCCGTCTCCGTATCCAGACTGCAGTGGGTGAAAAGCAAACAAACAGGAGATGTAAACGTCTCTCAGTCCGCATGGCTGACGCTTTTGGAAATTGCTTCTTTTTAAACGGTTTGGAAAGGCGTAGTCGCTTGTCAGCCTATCGCCTTCAATCTGCCATTTCTGTCTGACTTGCATTCGGAAAATACATATTCAAACCGAGAGCTTTTTGCATTTGAGATTCAATCTTCAATCTGGGGATCTAGGTCATATTTATCGGAAAATCAATTACCGCGTTTTTCAGACTATAAGGCGAACTAGAATATAATTATATTATACATATTTAATAGATCATATTATTAGTATTTCTCAAAAACAAATCTGTTGCACCACATCTATGATCTTTACATAAGAACTGTTTTTACATGGTAACTGACCTTTAAAAAATTCACCAATGTGTGTCAGTAAATGTACGAAGCTTTGCCACTTGTTGGATTATCAAAGCATTTTAGCAACTCATAGTGTAATACTTAACACAATGTGCATATGAGCAACGAACAATACAAGTCAACGTAAACTTCACTGAACATCTACGTAACTGTAGTGAGACTGACTCCGATAAGCACAAAGGAATCCAGTTGTGATATAGTGATTCTCGTTAAATCGAAAATAGCAAAAACTTAACTCAAGACACTAAAGGTGAAGAAGTTAATGGATTTGTGGAAGATGAAACAAACTCATTTTCTTGCTTTTGTAAAATGGGTATATGATAATAACCTTTATTTTTAATCATTGATTTAGATTTTCGTGCATTTGTAACCTTTAACAATCTATTCTTGATATGTATTATTGTGCCATTTGAATTAATTGTTTTGTTGTGTGTTACTGTTACTGTATTGTTACTGTTACCATACAAATAAAAACACTTTGGTCTGTTTCTTTGATAATGTAAAGTTACTTATTTTTATATAGTAAAGTTACTATATAAAAGTTACTTTTATCAAAGTTAATTCATTAAAGTTTTTTTTTTGCTTCATGTGCCTTATAATTCGAAGCCTTATGAGTGTACAAACATAAATATGAGAAAGTAGTTAAACAATATTGTGCCATCCAATTCAGTGTGCATTTAGTACGAAAAATACACTGCAATACATTCTTTACTAACTAAACAAACTTGAAACTACACAAAAAACATAGTTTTTTTCATACAAGATAAATTAACTAGCTTAGAAGTACGATTGATTTTGAATTGAATTGGAGATTAATTTGCTTGTTTCAAGAAAATAGGACTTGTTTCAAGCAGTCTTACCAAGTAAACTTTTCTCACCCCATTGACATATAGTTTACCTGATTGAAGTCTTTTTTACTCCTTTTGTTTTATATTTTCTTGATTTTTCACGTGCATTTTTTGGCAGTGTACGATAGCCAGAATACCATATTTGGCTGTGGTGAAATGTCAAACAAAGGGAGCAGATCTTGATGAAGAACAAGCTTCTGCGGTCAGGGACTGATAAGCCACACAATCCCAGAGACGCCACAAAAACTCTCACAAGCTTACAGCGACTCAAATTACGGCTATGACAACACGCTGCTGGCTGGCAACTCCAAACATATTTCAAATTCAGTAGGCAGGGACAGAACGGCTTGGTGTTGGGAATGGGACCAACTGCTCTGTTTTACTGCTTTTTATGAGGAAGGAGGAGAAGAATTAGCCAAGCTTGTCATGATCGCTGCTTAAATGCCAGTGTGCTGGTTAATCAGAACCTACATACCCGGTCACTGACAGGTTTACTGGGAAAAACCTGTCATTTGCTCCACTGGAGAATAGCATTTATTACCGTCTATTGCTACAATTAGCAGAGAGAAACAATGAGCTCTGATTTTTGAGTAAACATTTGTTAAATTGGTTTATAATGTAATTACTGTTTTTATTAAA
Organism: Paedocypris micromegethes; assembly: GCA_028031935.1. NCBI lineage: Eukaryota > Metazoa > Chordata > Actinopteri > Cypriniformes > Paedocypris > Paedocypris micromegethes. Next base: position 2,655,637 of record CM051496.1, on the reverse strand, counting down.
TATCTCAAAAGTGGAACCAATTTTTGTTAGATTTGACTTCCTGTAGTTTGGTTTATTCATTCGATTGGCAACTGTAGTGTTTCCGTGCACGAATTGTAATATATTTTTACAGAATAAAAAAAAAAATATATATACATATATATATATATATTAGTATCGATTTTTAATGTGCAAGCGTTAACGCGCTAATTTTGACTAATTGTATTTTAAAATTATAACATATATTGTTTTTTTTATACATATGTTTAATATCAAATGATAGTACATCAACAGTATTACGCAGAAACACCAAACATAAATAATTGGAATGTTCTTTTCTTATATACAAATATACAAAAATCAATTTGTCAAATTGGGTTGTAACGCATTACGAGCGTTTCAGCTGTTTTCATAAAACAAATTGAAATAAGATCTTATGGCACACACACACGTACTATATGCGTGTGTGTGTGTGTGTGTATATGTGATAAAAACACACGTAAAAACATCTCTTCAAACAAGCCCAACGTTCACCTTCAATTCCCAAAAAGGAATCGACAGCATCTGCTTTTCAGATCCACCGAGACGCGTTACACACCAAGAAAAAGAGAAATGTGATGAAAAATCCAAATTTCTGCTCTAACAAAACCAGCCCGACATGAAAAGACAAACATTCCGAATTTAACAAGCGAGTAAAAAAAATAGGATTTCAGCGGCAGTGATGGGAAGGAAGGCGAAGTCTGGTTTTCCTTTCATGTGTTTCCTTAAGGGACCCCGCTGCAAAAAAAAAACCTCTTTCTGAAAGGATCTCAAAATATTACACATTAAACGATCAACTTTCGCATAAATAACAAAGCAACTTTAGTATTTTTTTTCATTGAGCAAAGTGTTTTTTTTTTGTATCCCTATCCTTTTTTCAAACCACACAAGAATAGCATATGTGTGGTAGTTGCTACACAAAAACATTATTTCCACAGGTAGGAAATAATACTCGTGTCCAACAGGTTCCAGTTTGGAATCCCATTCTGACTGGTTGTGCAAAAACTGTCCACTGCTTCTGGTTTGTGTGTGTTCGCATCACTGTGTGTGTAAAATGCATACCACAATTTTCTATACGGCTAGAAATAGTGGCCCTAGTGGTCACATTGAGAAATGCACGTTGTCTTTATTTAGTCCATTCTTTATCTTCTGATGAATATCGATGCTGTTGTTGCAGTGTTAGCAAGGAGTGCTCAGAGCTGCATTTATGAGTTAATTTATATACATGAAAGTACATCCTGTTTGATAAGTAAAAGGTATTAGTTTCTACTATAACCCATTTTTAGGTACAGTATGTGTTTAAAAAGGCGTTAACCCATTTCTAACCATAGATGCTGTTGGTCAAGGTTAGAATGTGTTTTTTTTTTATCTTTTGAGAGTGAGTCAAATTTACAAGTGTTCTTAATGATCTTTTTTAAGTTGAAGATTAGAATTTTGACTTTTTGTGAATGATAAAAAATTAAAATTTCATACAGAAAGATAATTATCATACAGAATTCATTCAGAGTTTTTTCATGTTAATAAAGTTCTTGCGTTTAGCTTACATTTTGACACTAGTATTATTAACTCAATTACTTCGACACAGTATGGAGCGACGAAAATCCATGAACACATGCAAACCATCGGTGAGATAGAGACAAACCCGTCACAAACCAGTACAGAACCTTGAATTCTCTTCAAAAGAGCCTGTTTTCTCCCTCCGAGACTCTCCCTTTCCTTTTCTCTCTCCGTGTCCTTGTTTCCACGCTGACGACTGTCATAGTGCACCATGTTGCATGATAAATACTGAATGGAAATCAGCAGGAACGGTGCGGTGCGGAAGAGGGAGCTTGTAATTAGATTCTAGGTGAATTTATAGCATGTAAGAAGTTAATGAGCAGTGAAGGGTCAATATTTGCTGTACCGCCGGCCTCCATACGTTTCCACTGCCACGATACGTTTAGGTTCATTATCATATATTTTTATCTTGCGAGAAGGAAATAAAAAAAACGACCTTGTCTTTTCAACAGGGGAAGTTTTGCTGTTCTGTGAAATGCACTATGAGTAGCTGAAAAGTGTGTGCGTGTGTGTTTGTTTGTGTGTGTGTGTGTGCGTGTGTGTGTGTGTGTGTGTGTGTGTGTATGTGAGCACTGATACACTCACATCTTGTTAATGCCAGCTTACGATTGGAACCTGATAAGTAGGGATTTCAAAAATATAATAATTCAAACAGTTAATCAAATTGTATGTCATAATAGGCGTAACCTACATGAATAAAGATTAGACGGCACAAATTAAATGTGAAAAAAAAAAATAATTCACAGTAGATGTTTAAAAAGATAAAAACATATGATGCATTTTATTTTATTATTAAAAACAATAATAATATTTATAAAATAATAATAATATATAAAACATATATTTTATATAAGTATTAAAAAATACAATTACATAAAAATCAATAATATAAAAACAAAGCTTATATTAAAAACACCCGTTTCATATTCAAATGAACACACATAATTAGCATATAGTAAAATAAATACTACATATAATTTGCATATGTAATAATTTATCAGAAATAAACAAACACATTTATTCCCCATGATAGGCTTGAGCCTGGAGTAATGAAACTTCAGAAGAGCGTGTATTTAATCTAAAAGCATAAAAGACGATTTATACACATAACTGCACTTCTTTGTCTTCTGCTATGTTTACAGTTACAAACAAAAAACTCATTTTTCAATATCCTCTTGTATTTTTCAAATAAAGACTTTGATTACTTGGATAATAAAGACTTTACAAAACTGTCAGTCATTTCTCAATTGTCCGTGCACATGTACAATCATGTAGAGAAGCTAATAGCGAGTCAAAAAATGGATCAATAACATTATTAATTGTATAACTGCAGTTAGCACAGCAGGGTTTACTGACTGAATATAAATCTGACAAATGATTAGACTTCCATTTACTGGAAAACTCAAACAGAATATTAAGATTGTCAGACATGTCATCTTCCAACCTCCATTGTTCCAGTTCAGATAATTGCAATATATGGTTAGCAACAAGTGTCAAAATAAACTGAAATCAAATAAATGTAATATATACAAATAAGGCTAGCTGTCTTCTTAATGAATTAGACTTAATACATGAAGAAAGTATGTTCAGATTATATGGAGAGCATGACTGGTGTGTTTTGAAACCAAAGAACATGTTTTTGTTTTAAAAAGTAAAAAAGTTGCATTCAAAAATTTTAAAAGATTAAAAAAAGTTCAAACATTTGGAAGTATTTCATCTCTATCTGTGACTTTGTAGTGTTCCACAACTACAAAGTCTCTTACTTTTTAATCTGTATTAAAGCTAAGCAAGCATTACACTCTCTTTTAAAACAATTTGTGCCTCTGCATTTAATTTAGCCCTGAATGTTGGTCTCTTGACACACTAAAATAATTGCAAAGGCCTGTAGATGGAGTGGCCGCAGAGGTCTCAATTTACAAGAAATGCCATTCCAGGGAATTGATGATCTTATAACGCCATTAATATTCAAGGTGAAGTTCCTCTTAGTATCATTACAGCCCCATGTCTGAGGGATGAAGTTAGCTTAAGGCAGAGGCAGATGACCAACAACAGAGATTAGCAACAACCTTCCTGACTGTTGATAGTAAGTACATACGTAATTACATTTGATTTTGGTCACTTGAGGAGGAAACAACCAAAACTAAAAATTGTCCAAAAGCAATTGTTTTCACTGTACTGGACCCTGGTGGATCTAATTCCTTAATTGACAACACAATTTTCAAAGTCGCCCTGAAAAGCTTTAAAGTGCCTACATTGCTCTTTTTTAACACTTTAAATGCTAAAACTAAGCTGGTTTTAAAGCTGTATGGAGCATGGAGACACCTCATGAAGCTGTACTCTGTTTTCTTCAATAATCAATTATAGACATACACATGGCTTACTCAAATCCCGTCACCGACCTTTTTACGACAATGCCATTGTTTCTGAAAGTGAAAGTGAGTATGTCAATATGGCCTCTACACTGCAAAAATATAAATTATAGCCAAATAAAAAATGACAAAAACAAATCTTGAAATTAGACAATACATCGTGTTTTTGTTATCTTACAAGATAGATTAAGATCTTAGAATTAAGAGTGAAAAAATACTTTTCAAGAAGATGTGATTTTTAGAGCTTAGAAAAAATTGTAAATTTTGATGATATTTTACACTGAATTGAGAGATTTTTCTGCATAATTATGTTTTAACACTTAACTTTTAAAAAAAATGTACTTAAAATAAAAAAAAAAATACTTAAAATCATGAATTAACAGTTTTTAACTTCCTGAAACAACAAATGTCTATTTACTCAAACTCAATTAACTTTTTAATATACTTGATTTAAGAATTGTTTACTCATTTTGTGTCTCATTTTCTCATTTTGTCATGTGGATTTTTAACTGTGCAGTGTCGGTAATAAAAATGTTGTTATTATTTGTGCAAATTTACGCAGAAAGATTAGAACTTTAGATGCATGATTATTGTCAAATTTAGGGTATAAAATATAACATATATACACCTATCAACTATTCCAAGTTCCTGCAGATTTGTTGATTCGGAAACATTTTCCTTCAGCCAAATATATGTATGTCAATATACACCATCCTAGTAAGTGGATCTCGACAGAGGGTAAAAAAAAAACAGCGGAGTATTGAAGCGCATGTCTCTTTGTCATTAATCTCCATACATCAGTCATTCCAGAGTAGTATTCTGGAACAGAGGACGTATGCTAATACGCTTCCCTCCATTATTCAAAAGCTCTCCGTGTCGAGCATAAGGGGCAGTCTGCAAGACGTCCGTTACTTCTGCTACTTCCTGCCTGTTATAATCACTCTCTGTGATGAAATGACCCCTGCGGTAATGACATACACCGCAGACGACTCGAGGAGGACGCCACAAACTACTGAAGCAGCAAAACGCTGCCGTGACACTGCTCCGAGACGCCAGCACGGACGCCAATATGTTTAATGAAGGGAGTGATGAGTTATTGATGTCCCTGCTCTAATTAGAGGTCCAGAGGTGTCCGCGCCAGTCACGGCTGTGACAGGAAACACAAAGATGGTCATTGATTGTGTAGGGACGGAGCCAGTGTGGCTTCCTCCGTCTTGAATAGACCAGTCACACAACTCCTGCTCTGCTTGAGCCACACCGGTCCGCCTGGATCACTTACACTGCCCACTTGCCCAAGATCAGGGAAAACAAGTATGGACTGTAATTTCAGACCGATTGATGGCGGGATTTTTCCTGGAAAGCATGAGAATGTTTTTTAATGTGCATTCAGGGATTATAATTTCACTTTTCTTCTGGATACTCTGAAACTACAGGTTGTTGTTCATGATACTATTGTATATCGAATTAATCCCGCTTTCCAAATATCAGGGAAAACAACTATGAGCTTTAATTTTAGACCGATTGATGACAGGATTATTGCTGAGGCATTTTATTGATGTACATTCAGAGATTATAATTTCACTTTTCTTCTTGAACATTGTGAACTAAAGGAAACTACAGCCTGCAGTTATACTATATCAAAACACCCAATTAATAAAAATAATACTGTACATTTTATTATTGATATAATGTAGAAAAGTGTACTGCACAAAATGTTATAGATATTTATAATTGCATGTATTATGGCAGAAGTTGTTAAGTGAACAAGAGCAACTGTGATTGGTCCAGATTGGTCCAATCAAGTCACTCGTGAGGTTTCACATTATTATTACGTGACACTGTCCAAAACAAGACAAAGGACAATGGTCAATAAAAAAAAAATCATTATTGAGGTTTTTAAAAGAGCAGAGTCACAATTTAAGAAATTGAGATAAGACTTGCATATGTGACTTATGAACCCAGAAAAAATGTGAAAAACACAAATAATGAAATTCTGAAAGTAAAAGTGAATGTGGAAAGGTTGGTACCTGCTAACTTCTTCTGTACATGTGAGTTTATATAAATATATTTTGGGATTTCATTCCATCTATTTAGCGATGTAATAACATAGATATAACTCTGTTGGACAAACTGTTGGGCCAAATGTCCTTTCTTGGACCTCAAGCTGTTTCCATGCCAATTACAGAGCATTGTGGGAGTTTGGATTGATATTCAAAGCACAAGCTCAATGCGATGAACACAGCTTAGCAAACAAAATACAAAAATTCAACAGCATGCGGATGTGGTTTTATAACGGTTTGTTTTACCATTGCTGGTTACTGCAACAATATGTACACTTTTGAGAAGCAAGAACTATCCATAAATATGTACAAAATATCAAGAAAAACTATACACAATTATGTACAACATATCAAGAAAAAAACTATCCGCAAATGTGAACAAAATATCAAGAAAATAAATATCCACAAGTGTGTTCAAAATATCAGGAAAAAAACTATTCACAAATTCGTACAAAATAGCAAGAAAAAAAAACTATCCACAAATTTGAACAAAATACCAAGAAAAAAACTATCAACAACTATGTATAAAATACAGTATAAAAAAAGATTAAGTTCAATTTATTTATACTGAATAATTACTCCCACACGATGTATGCAATCAATTTATTACAGATTTACATCAGGTTGTAAAAAATATTAACAAAACTATTCCGCACAATTTTCCCTAACTACCTGATTAGTAACTGACTTAATATTATTAATATCAATATTGAGTTTATTTTAACTGCAACAACTGACTATGAGCAGTGGATAGGCGACAGTGGATAGGGAAACAAAACTATATGAAAAAAGAAAAAGATAAACCGAGTCACACAGCACTGCTATAGAAATCTAAGAAGAAAAAGTAATGTAACCCCATAAATAAAATATAAAGCAACAACGGCTCACAAAGAGAAGAGTTGTGCAGTGAATGAACACCAGACTCCGGGTCAAAGACGAGTGTCATCTGAAGGTGAAGCAGGCGTTTAGACCGTCTCCCCTGCTAATGCACCATCTGGACCGCTCTACTCCTTCACTTTCTCTCCTCTTTCTTCTCCGCAAAGTTCGGTTGTCATCTATGTCATGTGAAAACACTCTGAGCTGATCTGGGAACAGAGCCAAGTGTCGCACCTCAGTCTGTTTAATCTATTATGCTCCGTTTTAGCATAAACTGCAATTAAAGCAACTTGGCTCTGTACTTAGCACCTACGTTTTACAGTTTCGAACTACGGAATGTGAAGACGTTCCCAGAATGCACCGTCTGCTCCCACATGACAGATTGGTGAATCCCAGGTTCAATAATCATAATTTTAAAAGGTTCAATTTCATAGATTTTTAAAAATGGGATGTCAAGTACTTGAGAAAAATTGACTTTGTTACTTTTTTTTGCCTACTTTATACTTAAAATATAAGCAACTATCTGCTTGACCACATTTTTGATTGAGTATCTGTACTCTTTACTCTACTATACTAATGGGCACTTTTTTGCACATTTGAGTTTGACGAGACTGACTTTTTGTTCTTTTTTTAATCTATTTAGTTCTGCCGTTTTGAAACATTGCGGTGTTAAATTTAATTTCTATATTCGGAAATAAATCCTCATAAATAAAGAATTTTGGTTTTTTTTTTAAGTAAAATACTTAAGTAAAAGTCGTAAAGTATCATATTATTAAAAGAACTTAAGTCTCCTTGGAATTGGTGACTTTCAATTTTACAATTTTACAAAAATGTATCCGTACTTTTACTCAAGTTTATTTTCGGATACTCAGTTTACACTTCTGGAAATAAGTATTTTTTTGTGTAAGTATACATTATATTAAAATTTGCTTTGCTTGTCCAATGATTTATAACCACAAAAAATTACATAATGTATGCAAATAACTTTTTTTACATAAGTACAACACAATATATTACCAGACAATCTACATCTTAATTTTTCAAATTTCTGCAAATTATTCCCAGTTCATGTGCGTAGTAGTAAAACAAACATTGGAGCCGGAAATCGGAGTTTTTTGGTTACTGTATCAAAAGTCACTTCTTCTATTATGTAAAATAATCCAGTGACACGCTGTTAAAACACATCAGTAATGCTGAAATGGTCCGTCATTACCAATTCAAAAGACGACATCACCTACACAACATGGCCTTTATGTCAGACAGGAAGTTGATTCAAGAGCACGGCGAGCAGAAAATTGCTCTGAAACAATGATGAAAAGTACAACCTACAGCAAAATTACCCTTTACCTCTCCCACACACATTCAGCATTCAAATAGAGCCGAACAAAGAGATCTGGGAGGACTAGTTCAAATCCACTCATTTAAATTCAGACTGCTTATTTGTTTTTCATTGCTATTAATTGTTTTATTCCTTTTGGGCACATAAAGGATTCACACAACCAATCAGAATCGCTTAAATGCAATGCATGTAGTTAATTGATTGCTTGCTAGTTTATTTGTTTTTTTCATTGTTGATATTTTAATTTGCATACTTTTGTGTATTCATTAGTTAGCATTGTGGCTACTACAATTGACTCATTCTTTTAATACTGACTAGTACTTTCATTTGCATTGTTATGTATGGATTAGCAGCATCTGAGCGGTTGAAGCTATGTTTATACTGTGCAATTAATATATAAATATTCATAATATTTGCATTGCATCACAGGTTTTCACAGAAAATAAATTACATGAATTAATTTATTCATTAGTAAAAAATTAACCACAGGTGTGAGTGAGAAATGTTTGTCTCTTTTTGTCCCGCCTTCAGACCAAGAGTTGCTGTGATTGGCTCCAGCTCCCCATGACCCAGAAATGGAATAAGTGTTAGAAAATGAATGGCTTGACTATTATTTTCCAAAAAATGTAATAAAAAACAATGTCAAGTAATGCTATAATTTAGGGCAGGGGTCCTCAATTATAAACTTGAAGGGTCCACTTATGAAATTTCCGTTCAGTCCGAGGTCCGGAAAAATATCGGTCAAGTTGCAAATATGAACCACTATGTGAATGGCACGTCATCTGTATAAAAACAACATGTGTCACTACTTCATAAATGTAATCCCTCCTTGTGTGAGGTTTGTAAGACCTAAAACATCTTCATACATTTGAAATTTGAGTTGTGAATTATCTTTTTGAGTCCCTTCAAACAGAGCAGTCACCACTTCACTCACACACTCATTGACTATTTCAGCATTAGAGAAAGGTGTCTTGTGTTGTCCCAGGACACATGTGAGACTTTAGTGGCCTGTGTGTGTGTGTGTGTGTGTGTGTGTGTGTGTGTGTGTGTGTGTGTGTGTGGAGTCAAAGTCAGCTTTATTGTCAACTCTGCTGTACTGGACGTTCAGAGAGTCGAAATTGCTTTCTCTACTCATCCACGCTCTTTACAGATAGACATACATTTTTACAAAAAACAAGTAACAAAAAACGTGCAATTTTCAAGTACTGGTACAAGTACAAAATCGGTTGTGCGGTTTGTAATTACAGATACAAATGTGCAATTTACAGAAGTATTCAAATGTATTTTGTTCAATGGAAGGTAATTTGTTCACTTTTGACGATTGCGACCGACTTGTTGCAGATTAAACACATTGGTTTTCTGCTTCGCGCGGATGCATATTATTCTGTCCACTCACTCTTAAACTCGCAGTTTTCAAAGTCAACTTTTCTTTTCTAATCGACGGCCAGCTTTGAGCTCGCCATATTCTTTAAGGTTAAAATAATCTCTCGATTTACGCAAACGACAGAGCGGCCGTTCGCCTGGCTACCCTGAAGACCTGAGCGACTAGTACGCGCTAGTACGCGCCGCGGCCGTGTTCTAAGTAACTTTGCGCCAGAGCGCAAACAGACGACGTAGTTGTCACGTTGCTCTTACAGCGGCTGTGATTGGACAAATGCCGCAGCTAAAACGAGTACAATCATTCAAGATAAATTATATACATTTATAAATATATTCGTTTGCGTTGGTGCGTGTGTGTGTGAATGAACAATGCAGAATACAAAATGCGTGATCCACTGAAAACGCCTTTGGATTTTGATCACAAGAGTAGCATTGGTTTTGCCGTCGGTCCAAAAGTAATCGCGTCTGGGTCCGGATGCGGACCGGAGTCCGCCTATTGAGTACCCCTGATTTAGGGATTAATATATAATGCGCCCAATTCCATTTTTTTAACCGAATGTGCATTTTCACATAAATTGCCAATTCCACTTCATGCTTCCGTGCGAGCGTATACATCATATATATTGACATATTTTTAGCTGTCATTCATCACATGAAACACCATATAAAGCCACTGGGTGTTGCGTATCCCAGTGTGTCAAAGGAATATTGCTCCTATGAAAGTCTTTCAATTCTACAGATCTTATTAACACAGCTTCACACTGACTTTTAACATATTCCATCCCACAGAGGCAAATTTGATTGAAGTCACAGTGAGTTATAGAAAAGGCTAGGTTATTTTGATCACTCCATGAACTTTTCGGATGAGCCAAATCTGATTCCCTTTGAAAGCTGAACAACTCGGAACTAGAGGAATCCTGCTGCTCTGTCACACCACGGCTCTCTCCTCCTACACGCCGCCATCTCCTACGTGCCTCCCAAACTAGTGTGACAAACCTCTTACTTACAGACACAAACTCTCTGCCTTGTTTCCCCACACATCTAATTCAACACCCTGCCAAGACGACAAAGTTTCTCGCAGAGTTTGCTGGAGCGCCACCCCCGTCCTCCACGCAAACCGACAGCTACGCTCATCTCAAACCTCGCTAACCCTGCTTACTCCCAGCGCCATTCACCCAAGACCGAGCATGTTTCAGCGCAGGTTTTACAAAAGATCTCCAGGGACACCAGGCAGAAACCAAAAAGGGGAAGAAAAAAACATAGAGGCTGCAAATCCAATTCCTATCTTGCTTTGCAGAGAGCACAGAGCTTCCCGAAGGACCAGCATCAACCTTTTCAGAAAAAGGGACAGAATGAGAGAGAGAATATCGATGGCTGGTCGACTCACGTGACGCAGCTGAAGAGAATGAGATGTTGTCATGCTAGAGATGGAATCCAACACTGTTTAAAATCCATTAGCGTGGAAAAGACAAATATGAAAGTGCGGTTTTTAAGCTCGAGCTCAAAAAATGAATTCCGAGTTAGCTGAAATAAACCACAAGTTTGGTTTATGAACTAGGAGTAAGAACAGAAGTCCTTGAGTCTGCTTTTTCATAAACAAAATCTTCCATTTTTTCTTTGAATATGACAAAACTTACTAATATCAGGAAGTAACAAAAAACATGAATATGAAGAATATATTTATAATCACACACACACACACATACACACACATGCATTTTATTCATAGTTTGGCCCCACCATTGACTTACATGCAAAACAATTCATTCTTTCTCTCCTTACTGTAACCCGAAGCATCGAAATATTCCCCACTCCCTTTAATCTAACCTTAACAAAACCTCAGGTATAACCTCTGCCTTAAAATTACATCTTGACCCTCAAAAAGATCTTCAAAATTGTTTGGCCCTAGACAAAGACCCTGCAACGGGGCCCTACTTTGTGCTTAAAAACTAGCATTTTGGGCCCAATGTTGTGCTAAACGCAGGAACACACACACACACACACACACACACACACACACACACACACACACACACACATGTTGCAAAAATAAAACAAAATCACATAAAAAATCTAGACAGTAACAACAAATAAAAAATATATATAATGTATACAACACGGCCACTAAATTATCAATCACAATAGAATTAGCCTTTCAAAAAGAATTTAAAGAATCTAAGTTACTGTGAGATACGCACTTACAATCCTAATACACACTTCAAATCCAAATAAACCACCATGGTAAAACCATATTATAAAAAGGCACAACTGGATCCTCAATCAAATTTGAATTTGGACCAAATTGAACAGTAGGTGCTATTATACTGTATGACGAACATTATAAAATTCCTCCAGAAGCAAATCAGCTCCAAGGCTTCAGTTGATGTGCTTTTACATCAACTTGGAGTTTGATGTAACTCCAAGTTGATGAAATGAAACATTTTGATTGGATAAACAAGTAGATGCTATCAGACATCACTGGCCCGGTTCATCTAAATCATGTCAAAAACTGGCAGGGGAAATAACATTTCCATAAAGTAAAAAAAAAAAA
>CM051496.1:2611958-2643464 GCA_028031935.1 Paedocypris micromegethes | reverse complement strand
AAAAAAAAAAAAAGTGAAGAATAAATGTGGATTAATAGTAAAATATGGACTGAAAAAAGAATAAATAATGTGAGCATTATACAAGTCTACCTTTAAGCATCCAGTTTAGGCAATGTTTTTCAGTATGGATCTAAAAAGCTCCAGCCGTGCCAGAGAAGCCATATTAACAGGATTGGATTGTTTTAAAGATAGACATCCGTCACCAAATTCGTGCATCAAAAGGTCGTGTAAGGACGCTGGAAGTGAGGGAGGCATTATCCTGATGAAGCTGGGATCGATACAGCCAGTGTAGGCCAATGAAATCCAGATAGCATCTCTTTTAATTGAGATTAGACGCTGCGAGTTCAACCTGTGCCCATCTGATTTAAGGGAGGCTCGGATTCCGCCGTTAACCCTTTGTGGTAGGAATTCAACCTGCCTTCTCGGACTGGGGGCCAATCAGAGCGAGCAAGATGTTCAGCTTGCAAACCTTTGTTGTAGAGGTGAGATCTCTGCCTTTTCTCTTTGGCTTTCATGTGCGTGGATACATACCTCCTTTTCTACATATTTTCTTGCCGGGTTTTCTGGCACATTCCTTGGATATTCTTTTTACTGCAAAATGAATAAAGACTAAAAAATAACATGGGAGTCCGGTACGGACATCAGGAGCATGCAACAGCACAACTTGACTAGAAGAGGAAGAGTTTATCGAGATTCGGTTTGTGGGCTACTGTTGAAAACATTCCTTGATTTACAGATCGGAGACTTATCACATGTTTTTTTATTTTAAAGTAGGGGAAGAAAAACCACCTAAGTTGGACGCCGCAGCACCAGGGGATCATGGGAAAGTTAGGACGCCCTCATTCACTCACACACACACACACACACACACACACACACACACACACTCACGCATGAAAACAGTGGCATGCATTGGACATGCAAAGCAGGCTGGGAATTTAGTCCCGTTCACCGCACGTGACACTTCTGCACGAATGGAAAACAGACAGTGACATGAAGAAGACAATCCTCTCACGCCTGTACTCACCATCCTCCGTTGGCACATATATATTTAACAACAAGCAGTCTTCACTTTGGTCCTGCACATAGGATGACACGACTTCAATGCTGTTGGTGAACCAAACTGGCAGCATCACGTCCGGCAGTCGGCCCTCGAGAAGAGTTTGAGGACAGACGGGGCCGAACTGAGAAGCGTTACGGATATCGGACCACGGAATAGGGGGCTCGGGGGGCTGGAACCGCCTTTCTCCGGTGGGTGGTGCTGCGTACGGGACCCCCAGGAACTGGATGACGGGTCCCAGGATCTCATTGTTGAGCTCTTTCTTGAACCCTCGCAGTTTTCCATACGTGGTAGTGACCACTGGGTCCATCTCGTCCAGTTTTTGAGAAGCTGCCAGCTGGGCGTGCAGGGCTAAGCCCATTATCCAACACAAGAAGGGCAGGTCCATGCTGGCGCTGAGGCCTAGCCGCGGGCACATGGCCCACAGGATGCTGCCTAGGTGGTTGGGCCGCTTTAAGGACATGCTCGGTCCTTCTCCGGGTCTAGTTCTGCTTTATATCCACTCGCCGGAACAATTCAATCAAACCCAAGTTGTCAGACCTTCCAAGAGCAAAGCCGTCAAAAATCTCGTGGTGCAGGGCGAGTATTCCCACATGGTTCCGAAAAACATCTCTGTCAAAAAGTGCGCTATTTTTTCGGATACTCCATTCTACTGACCATACAGCTTCCCATCCTGGCTATGCACGAGGGAGGGAGATGGCGGCTGGGAAAGGGGGAGGCATTTGCTGGAGGTCCCACGAATAAATCAGGATCGGTGCAGTCGATGGTCTATGTCAGGCTGAAAATAAAGAAACATATTGTGTTAGTATGAAGATCATATAAAGACAAAACGTGCTTGCATAGGATTGAATTATGTCTCATGTCATTATACGTACAACGGTTTTATGGTTTGTGAAATAAATCATGTTTGTTTGATTCTAACCAAATGTGCTACAAATTCCACAGTCTAAAACTTGTTTTATGTTTACTCACTAGTTTGACAATTTATCAGACTAATCGGGTTTACAGAAATTTCTTAAACAATCAAATTTAGTAAATTAAACACATACAGAAAAGAAGTAGACTGTACACATACCGCGGTATACAATGTAAACTTTACACATGTATGTTCTATTAAATTAAGAGCCTCTTATTCAGTGCATATTTAGTATAAAGTCTACATAGTATAAAGTCAACCCCTGTTAATTGAAACACACACTATTAATTAAAAATTTACATTTTGAAAAATGGTTTGGACTTTCTTCAAATGAAGCAGAGTCAATTGTGTATAAAGTCTATCTAGTATGTATATAAAAAGTCTAACTGACAGGCATGTAACATGAATGAAGCAAAAGTACAGCAAAAAACTGACATATCACAACAGAGAACTTGACAAAGGCCAAGTATATTCCGGAGAAAATACTACATAGTTGTTAATGTGTATTCGCAATGTGTTTACGATTAGGAGGGAGCTAAAACGAACAATTCCGGAACACAAAGGGGAATTAAAAGTAACAAGCAAGTTGATCTAAAAAATGTCTGATTTCCATCCGTTTCCGCATGTGAAATTGAATGCATTGAATGCAAATGTCATTCTACAACTCTTGAATTTTCTCTGAAAAATTATCCATATGCAAAACTAAACGTTGTATTACCAAAAAGAGAAATCTTCTTATCAAATACAATAGAGAGCTTATTGATTTTCAGAGGATTTTCTGAAATATACTGCAGTCAAGTAATAAAAAAAACATTAAAAGACTAAAGAAAAAATGTAGAAATTAATAAATACACAATTTGATTCACAAAAAGCAACCTCCCCCATTTTGTGCAGTATCGTCATTTCAACATGCCGAGCCTGGGACAGATTTCAGACTCGCTAATGTGCAGGAACTATATATAGATCCTTCCAGAACACAAATCTTAATAAGAAATAGAAGTTCATTTATAACCGTAGGCCAGTCTTCCCCAGCGGACACTGTGACGGGCGGATTCAGATCAGCCTTTGCTCGCTGCAATAAATGAGAAAAACACCACTGCTTCCCTGGCTCAACAATAGGGTTCATGTTCAACCATAATGGGACATTTGTCTGGAGTATTACTGTACGCCACACACAGAACACTCCGCCTGACTGGTCCTAGAAAAATACCAGCAAATTTCACAGAGTGGAAGTGTTTGGAGAGAGACAGACCTAAGTGCTAGAACTGAAAGGCTTGTATTATATAAAAAAAAACCCACAAAAAAGAGCCCACAAGTATTAAAACCCAAACCTAAATGGCAGAACAGCATGCACAAAAAGAGAGTTTGCAAATGAATATTCAACATCTTCCATTCATTAAAGACGCCAGCACAAAAGAAAAGGTCATATTAAAAAAGGTTTATATGGCTCCTTAGGTAAAGAGAGATAGAGGTGGACTAACTGAACCTATAGTTGGCAAAATCAAGATATTATCATGTTAAAATAAATAATACGTTGAACACGGGAAAACTGATGTCAAATGTCATGGGCTGCCAGTATTCCAGTCCTCATCAGCTCAAAGAGGAAGAGGGATCCTGGATCCTGACCATTTAAGGATAGTCACGAAGCGTATATCACGCTTCCTTTTGGCTCTGTTTAATGTGGTGAAAAATTTGTTTTTGATTTTGGGATTAAGAGTACAGTCGTGTTATCATGCAACTGTAAAGAATTGTGATAAATAACTCAACTTCACTGCCCAATCTCCTTAACGTTTCCTTATATGCTAAAAAAAAGCATATAAAGAATCAACAATTCGACAAGATACATAAAATTAAACAAATACGTGGGGCATTTGAATGAAATCAGTATAGAATAAATCTGTACAAAAAGTACAAATGTACAAATAAAAAAATATGATTATAAATATAAAACATTTTATAAATCCTATAAAATATGATTATGAATACGCATGGAAAAAGAAAAGTGGAATGATGTAAAGCAAACACAATCGGTAACAATTGTGAAGGATGAAAAGATGAATAAATAGACTAAAGCTTTTGTAAACAAATGCATATACAAGTTAAAAATTGTGTACGTGTACAAACAACACACAACTAGTTACATACAAACACTGAAGCTACATCACGATTCTGCTGGAAATCACACGCACAACCTCGATGTTCTGAACACAGTCAAGCTGTTACATAAAAAGTCTTGAAGAATTTTTTATGTCTCTTTGCTTTCAACAATTCATCAATTGTGCCTGTCGGCTGAAGGTCATGGAAAATGCGCTTCAAAAAGATGCTAAAAAGTACAGACAACAAACGAGTGAGAGACATGCAAAAAGTGAGAAATCCACTGATTTGGCCATTAATGTGTTTATAAATCACATTTCATGGATCTATTTTTTACCCAACTTGCAAGAAACCCAAGATATTTGTCTATATAAATGTATGAATATTCTTTTTCACGCTCTTGTACAGCAGTGTTTGTTAAAGGTTCGTGTCTGGCAGCGAGGATGGAAAGAAGTCTTGGGAAATCGAATAAAGAGATGGATTTTAAATCTGTATCCTCTGAGACGGTATATTACAATCTCTGCTGGGATCTTAATACAATGCGTCCCAGAAGCCAAATGAGGCATTCTCAGCTCAGAAAGCCAAAACTCTCTGCAGAATACACACAATCTGAACTCGCTCTCCAACCACGCTTCCCTCGCTGAGATCTCGCCGGATGCACTTCCAGTTCAGTTTGAACAAAGGCCTTTTATAATGGCATCTCCCCATCTCCTCAAATATCTTTTCACCCTGAACCAGATTTCCCTAGTCAATGTATGGGGATTGAAAAATGTAATGATTATCTTGGTAATGTTTACCTCAGACTAAATGCGGGAAAAAAAGCGTAAGAACGGGAATAAAGCTTGCCCCAGCAAGTAGAACATGACAAAATTGTTTGCACACTGCAAAAAATGAATTCTTGACAGGCAAAAAACTCTTGAAATTACACAATGAATCTTGTTTTTTAAGACAAGCTAAATTAACTAGCTTAGAATTAAGAGTAAAAGATTAATTTGCTTGTTTCAAAAAAATAGGTCTTGTTTCAAGCCACTTGTTTCTCACCTCATTGGTAGATACTTTTACTTGATTTAAGTCTTTTTTACTATTTTGTTTTGTATTTTCTTAATTTTTCATGGGATTTTTTTGCCGAGCAGTTTTGACTGCCAAACAATATTCCATATTATATATCATAATGAAATAAAAGACACTTTTGATTCAAATGTTTGCCAATGATAAAACTGACATAAAAATAACAGAAAATTAACAATGTGTGTTTTGTATACAAATAAAACTGTTTCCTGTTTTATTCGATAAACAGGAACCTACCAATCAAGTCGGAATAGGTGTGTAGTAAACATCTCCAACACAAGGTGGTTGGAAATGAAAAACAAATGGCTGATTACTGAACCGAATCCTGTCAGACATGGTGAACGTGCCAGAACAGTGAGTTACAGCCAGAGTTTGTCAAAACACCATCCATTTCACCAGCGCTTGCTGAAAGCACTAGCAAGCTTACACTCACCTTAATGATTTCATTGAATAATGGCCTGAACGTAATTGATATGTATGTAGCTTTATCTGATTATGCGCTATGCAAGTCATGGTGATTGGCAGCTGAGACCGAGGGGTTAAAAAGTCAGAATTGGATGGCATTCTGAGGCCAAGATTTCAAATAATGAAATGCAGAAGTCATTCACATCATCTTTGTCAGAAAGCCTACACACAACGACATCAGGCATTGGCTTTCCGTAGAACGTGTGATTTAAGACCACCACACATCGATAAAAGAAGTGCTACAATAGAAAGCGAAAAGCAGTTCTAGATTTTCAGTCATTTTTCCCCCTTCCACCAAATGGCCTCAGACTGTCAAGCTTTCAAAGAAAAGACAAAGCAACCACAAACGTGGCCAGGGCGCCATGTTCCTAATCTTCGAAAAACATTTCGATTTGGCAGTAGCAATTCAAAATAGGTTTTCAGACTAATGTTTCAAAGAAGTTTCTGAGGAACTCTACTATTAGTCCCGTCAAACATGAACCATTTTAAGCATAGCTATGATTCCGCTTCCCTCCAGCCAGAGTGCGGAGAGAATCCAGGATAACCAATAGCAGCAACACGTCACTCTCCTGGGACGACGAAGAGCTGCCTGTAAAAACCTGCTGACCAGCCCAGATGTGGATGTGAAGTGGACAGAAATGAGCGGGAAACGAATGGGAACGACATTATACAGCGTGGGGCGGCCGAGCAGCCTATAGATTGCGCTCTCAGTGGAGACTTTTATTTATAATACTATTATAAAGCCCTATTTAACATCAGCGGCGTGTGAAAATCGCAAGTGCATGGATATGCAAATCCAAACTCGGACAAAAAAAACAAACACAATTAAGCATAGCTCATTCCCAGCACCTGCAGAACTGCTGAGGTGTATGACCACTGCTGAGCCTTTGCATTATTCATGGAAAAGTGGAGCCAGAGGCGGATCTGCACACCAACAACAAAAATACTGCCTCTCTTCCTCCCATTTACAAACACACTGAGCACACACACCAGTGCAAATCCCAGAGGTGTAAAGAGTAACTGAAAACCACACGAGTAAAAGTATGGATACCTTACTGTAAAAAAAGACTCCATTACAAGTTACAAGTCACCAAATACAAGTAGACTTGAGTAAAAGTTGTAAAGTGTCCGGTTTTTAGAAGAATTTTAGACGTACTGAATTTAGGCTAAAAAAAAAAAACACCAAGAATTGCGAAAAGCAAGAATCTCTTTATTTGTGGTTTTATTTACTAAAATAGAAATGAAATATAACATCTCAATGTTTCATTCATTCAAAATGTCAGTACTAAATAGATAATAAAAGAACAAAAAGTCAGTCTCAGTCAAACTGAAATGTCCAAAAAAGAGCAACCACTAATTTAATTCAAATGTAATTAAAATTTAATTAGTTAATTAAAATTTTGCTCATAAATGGCACTCAGTACCCAGTACCTTCAGTACCCTGCAGGTGGCAATATCGCCTCGTCAGTTCAAGAAATTAACCGTGATCAAAAAAGATGCCGACTTGTTGCGCACAATCACAATGTAACGAGTAATGGTAAGTGTCCAATCGATTTAGGGGGGTTTGAACCCAGGACGTTTGAGCCCCGGGGCCAAACGTCCTGGGTCGAAAAGTCTGGTCACCGTCCAGTCAAGTGTAGTAGAGTAAAAAGTACATATACTCAATCAAAAACGTAGTCAAGTAAAAAGTACAAATTGCTCATATTTTATACACTCAGTACAAGTGCAAAGTAGCCAAACGTACTTAAGTAAAGTAACAACGTCCATTTACTTAAGTTCTTTACCCTACTGAAAAAACAATCCTATTAAACTTGGTATGAGGCCATATGTGTAGGTGTAAGTTAGTAAGGTGAGTAAGTTACAGATTGCACAAAGTTCCCCCCGTTGCTTTCCAACAATCAGGAAAGAAGAAATGTATAAAAGTTAGTGATTGTTAAGTGGTAGAACTGGACCGTCTTTCAACCAACTTCGTGGACCCCCGTCTAGATTTCATGTGATTATATTTTGGGTTTTGTTATCTGCCTTTATACCACACAGACCACCCATTGCCAAGGCCAGTCATGACATTCTCTAAAATTAGACATGACTTTTCTAATATACACCACAAACAGCTTAAAAATGGCAGGCAGCAATTGTGTGTGCGTGTTTGGGTGTGTGTGTGTGTGTGTGTGTTCTAACGCGTAAATCACAGTTGGCCCTATTAGCAACACTATGCAGGGACACAAAGATGGATGTTAGGGCTGACGTTACAATGATTTTATTTAGGGTTGTGATGGTTAAGGTAGGAGTTAGAGTACAGGGTCAGAGAATGCGTGAGAGTGTGTGTTCATGTGTGTTTGTGTGGTTTAGGGTTTAATGGTTTGTTCATTGGTTATTGTTTCATTTCATACTAACAAGGCACATTTTCAGTTTCAATGGCTTTTAAAATCTGACCAGATAATAATAATAATAATAATAATAATAATAATAATAATAATAACATAATATTACAACATTACGCTCTCTCTCTCTCTCTCTCTCTCTCTCTCTCTCTCTCTCTCTCTCTCTCTCTCTCTCTCACACACACACACACACACATGCAATCAAATTCACCTGAAAAATGTTTTTTGCATTGTATATTAACAAGATGTATACTAACATTCTTTTACACCCTGTAAATCACTAATATAACAAACAAAATATTTTTAGCAACATGGATTTTTGCCTAAGGCCCTAAAACGCTGAGATAGGCGCCAGCTCCCCGCGACCCTGTAAAGGATGAAGCGGTAGAAGATGACTGACTGACTATTTCTTTATATAAGTATGCAAATGAACCTTTTCTCTGCAGGATGAATGTAGATGATCTCTGACACAAGGCGAGTCACCAGGGATCATAAAACAACAGATTTGGCAACCCAACAATTTCCTTTTAAATAAAACCTAAAAACCTATAAAGTACCTGATGCGTTTAATCATTTATAGTTTGAGATGTGTAAAACAGTGTGATCTATTAGATCTGTTAAAAAAGCCTTCAGCTCCACCTGAAATATTTAGATCTTTATGCCACATAAATGTCAGATCATCTGGTCAGTGACCGCATGTTTATGTGCTCGACGCAGAATGCGATTCAACTCATGCGGAAAAGCAAATCTGGATATACGCCAGATATAATTATAAACTTGAATTTAAGTGCAGAAAAATAAAACGCTCACTATAAATCTGAAGCATCTACAGTTCGGCATTTATCCAAAGACTCTTTACTGTGAAAGTTATTCCCAGGGAATCAAACCCACGACTTAGATGTTGCGAACTTTCCAACTGAGATGCTAGAACGCCTTTTTAACATGTTTTTTAGTTGTGGGAACGATCAAAGGGAAGCTTTTCTCAAAGGGAAAATTTGCACAGCACAATGTGCGTGTGATACAAAAAGGAATGGCTCTTGTATTCCACAGCCGATGTTGATTCTTTTGTCTGGTGCGAGCGTGAAGAGTAGACAGGTGTCCATGTGTAAACACAGGCCGAAGGCGACCCACGACCGCCTACCACTCACACCTTTACAACGACAAGGCGCCCATCGATCCACACCGTCCTCACACTCCACAACCGGGGGAGAGGTGGGAAGTGGAATTTTGACTGCAATAACAACAGGAGGTAGAAGCCTATCGGACCCCAGAACTGTGTTTTCGTACGATACGAAAGCACCAGTCCATTTAGACAGTTTAACTTGAGTCTGGCACTTGGCGTTCCTCTCATCACGCTGTGCTTGACTTCCAATGCCTTTCAGAAAGTGTCTCTCCAACCAAATAAAAGGCAGTTTCCAAAGGGACCATGGAAATGGTTGCCAGTTTATCAAAAATGGCCATTCAGACCCCAGAAAGGTCAAGGCATTCAGCTCAGTGACTTAGCACAACAGAGATAGTCCCAGAGGAATTGGGATAAAAACATTTAAAATTGATGAAAGTAGCATTTCCCTAGATTATTTCGCATGGGTATGGAAAGGGGGGATCTGGAAGAAACATGGCAACGGCTTCTAGTCCCCTGAGCATTAAAGAAAGGCAAATCAGCTAAAAGCAAACAAAAATAAATCACCTTGAGCAGATTGTTACTAATAGATCATTTTTTTATTTAAAGTTTGACTTTTGGAAGTTTAAAATACACTTATAAAAAACTTAACATGCAAACTGCGCTGGCTAATTTTACTTGAGAACATCGTGAGTGAAGATATGTCGCTGTCCAGTGCTGAAAATCAGATCTCCTTCCAGTCTGCATTTTAGTCAAGATCTCAACGCAAAAAATCACGCCGCCTGCTGCAAATGATCCAAAATGATTTAATTGCCACCGCCACATCGAATGGCATCGGGTACGGCAACGCAGCCTAGTTACAACTGTGCTGAAGGATCAAGGCATGAGAGAATAAGGAAAGGTGAACAGACGGGAAAAGCCTAATGCCACCCTCATCAAACGCACAACAAATCCCAATCCTGACAGCACTGATATGTGAAACACACAACACTGCGTTACTCTTCAAAGGGCAACCATTGTCGTTTCCCTCCAGCTTCCTGTAGAAAGCCATGTCAGCTATGTCTAAATGATTACAGCAAAATAATCGTTTTCTCAGAGTAGGGGGGGGAAAGCAGGAGACAGTCTAGCAAAGGCATTTGTCTGCACAATAAAGCGGAGTAAAAAAAAGCAGAAAAAGCAAAGCTCTGCTCAGGAAGCACGCAGGAAACAACTCGCATCCCACAATCGCATTAAACGTCACACTGTGGAATAACATGCCACGCCACCAATGAGATTTTGACTATTCTGACCATTATAATAGTATAGATAACAGTACATTTTTTTTTTCTTTTAAACAATACTTCTTTTTTTCATTTCACATAATTATAACCCAGTAATTATATTATCAATTATCAATAATTATAATTACTTTTTCAGTAAATCAATAACGATATCTATTAAAAATTACTGAATTAATGTCTCATTTTGGTCAGTTTTAACTAGTTAAGCTCAAAATGGATTTTCTCAAGAGTTGGATTTTCTCTAAATGCAACACAAAACCTAATCAGTTCATTAAAATCACAGACACATGAATCAATACTGTAGATTAGAATGGAACCAAGAAGTGCACGTAGTCTGTTGTTTACGTGAATACATTTGAACTTTACACTTGTTGATTATTGAAGCTGATTAAAAATCTCAGTATTTGAATAGACTAACTGATTCTTCATAAAGATGTATATTAATAGTGCCCTCTAACTATTCACATAGAGATCACAAAGCCGCTTCACATTCACAATGTAAATCAACACAAAACTGCCCGAGGTAGATGTAGGAATAGTACGAAGACGCCCACTCAACACATGCATCCATCACTTCCCCCTTCTGACTTTTAAACAGTGACGTGATTATGAAGCGATACTGATATCACATAATGAAGAGCGGCGATGAAGGCAGAACAAAGCCCTGGTAATTAATCACGATGTAGCAGACAAAGGTTTAATGTCAATATAGTAAATGGAAAGACTTACAAAGCAATCATGAGGAAAATTTCAGGGTGACACCATTAAGCATCTAAACATAAGCTGATCTTCAAGGACTCGACTTGTGTCAACTCGGTAAAAAGCACAAACCGAGAGCGAAATACCAACTCGTAAACACATCGTAAAGGCCGATGCATTCGTTTTGCAGAGACACAGTCTGAATAGATGACCAACATAACAGAGGGTAAGATGAAAAAACACACATTCTCATTCACACACACACACACACACACACACACACACACACACACACACACACACTACTTAGTATTTCCAGCTCGCCTAAACACAAGTGGGAAGATGTATATGCATAAATACATAAATAAATATATACATATACATATACACATATATATATATATATATATATATATATATATATATATATATATATATATATATATATATGTTTGGTCTTTTTGTGTGGAGTCAAACGTGCTAAGGGTTTCTTTGGAGACTCGGAGGTGGCTGTCTTCATTCATCAGAAGCCATGAGGAAACATCAGGAGGCAGAGTCACAGCTCCATTATTTATGGACGGGCTCCCTCCCCTGTACACACACGGTACCTGGCATCCACAATCCACACAGGCAGGAGAAACGTACACCTTCCGAAACACTGCGAGCTTTCACAAAAAAAAAACAGGTTCTGCCAGTCAGAGATTCGGTGAGTTTGAGATCGAACCAGCGATGTGGACCGTTATACGCATCCTTCGCCTGATGATGTTTCGGACTAAACCGACTTGAAACTCTCTCTCGGTAGACAAGTTTAAATTTAGTGAAACATCTTCGTCCGTCGTCGCATATGCTTCGTTTCGGTAATTGTGGCATAATTTGCAACAGAGATTTGGATTTGGATGATTCAATCCATCGAACTGTTTCGCAGCAAAATTACGGAAAAAAACACCGGCTTACAGAAACCCCAATCACTCATGTCTTTCATCTTTAGAGGAAAAGAACTCGTTAGGGCTGATGACGAAGAGTTTTCTTTTTATACTGTGGTTTAAAACGCAATCCACGGTGTGTTATAGGACATGAGCAAAATACAAACAAGTTTAAGCTTGAGATCTAGAATGAAATTGCGACAAATTAAAAATTGAATTTTGCGTGTCTGTGTGTGTGTGTGCGCGTGTGTGTGTACTGTAGATTATAAATTGTTTTTTGTTTGACCAGATTATCAGTCAAAACCACAAAATAAACACCCAACTTCACCTTCCTAGATTACATCCAAAAAGACTTGGAATATGTGCCGCTACTTTGGGGCAGTGCTGTAAAAAATACATTAGGTGAAAAAAATAAATAATTAAAATCAAACGAATGATGCGCGAGCACGTCGAAAAAAGCACGACGTCAAATCCGCGTGAGTCAGAGGTTCCTTCAAGACCGTTTATCAGTCCATTATAATGAACTTCACTCATCTGGCACGTCAGTTACTATTAATCCACGCAAATAACCCCATCTCATAATCTCAGCGCACAGAATAAGGTTCAGCACATCCGACTGCAGGTTTACAGGCAGAACGCCTATGAACTTATTTCCCAAGCATCTCAAGCCAGAGAAGCGTCTCACTTCGCATCATCGCGTGAATGTATAAACTATAGGGTAAGTGTACCGTTATTCGGAGTTCGGACATATATGTGACCCCGCACAGTCAGTCGTAATAAAGTGTCGGACTCCTGCAGCATTTTAAAGGCACAAGTTGAATGCGCGTGCATGACATTATTCTCCACTGGTATTTTCAAACCTTAAACAATTTCTAAGACTCCGTTAGCTGCACACAAGCTCTCGCGGGGTAAATAAAACATTCACATAATTACCATGTCGCGCTATTTCCAATGCTCTTTCCCCATTTCCAAAATTTCCCGAGTGCATCTCGCACTAATGACGGACTGGAGGAGGCGGAAAATACAATCCAAACGAAGCCAAAGCTCCAGCAAGAAACATCAGAGACAGCGGCAGGGTTCGGTCCAACTATCTCGCGGAGTAAAAGAGAATGTGATTTCCCTAATGCAGTTTTAAGAATGATGTTAATCCACAATCCGTAGTCCCGTCATTGGAAAAAAAACACATCAGATCCCTGTGTGAGCAGTCAGACGTCGCAGCGGAGGTAAAAGACCGGTGAAGATTTCTTTTACCCTCGTTGCTCTCGATTCTAGGACCAGGGGTTGATAAAATGCCGATATCTCCACTTGCCCTCAGCACGGAGAGGAACTGAACTGATCGTGAGCGTCTGAAAAGTGGAGCGAAGACGCCCCCGCCGGCTGTCAGTAGAACTGCAGCGCTCTTACTGGTTTCTTTTTAAAGCAACACGAATAAACCAAGGAGGAAAAACCTTCCCAAGTGCAGCTGTTTATAACCAATTAAACTGTGATTTTATTTTTTATCTCACACAATATTCCATCTGATAATGCTGACTCTGACATGCCCAAGTAGATCACAGAGATTAAAGTTTGTGATTAACAAGGACGTATTTGGTCTTGTTTAGGCGTTTTTGCTACAATTTATCAGCGGGGAAAAAATTGAATTGATTTTCAGTAATTTTACATTCATCAACATGACAACAAATCAAATTCCCCAGACAGACGAGAGATTATATTTTTTTCTGAAACCCAAAATGATATTGTGCCCTGTAATGTTCTTATTAATCCATAGGGAGGGTGGTGGACAAGCATGGTAGTTATTTCACGCCTGTAGCTCATTTCTAATTGGTTTAACTGATGCTGTTACAATCCACCCTGTTATAACGTTCCCTCCATTTTTCACTTCTAACAGAAATGGGATTTTACCAATACCATATTTCTCGTCTGTATTTCAGTAGGTAGACAAGTCTCTGTCGACATCTATATCATATAAGACAACCGACCCACCCCTGCAGACGAATGAAACCCTAAGAATTTACTTTAAGTCTTCTTGACAGGTTACTCCAAAAGACTTAGTTTCATCTAAGCCTGTATTTTTTTATTTTTTTTTTATACAATACAGCTTGTTGATTTTCACAGCTCTTGAAATACTGACACCAGACTTGAAAAAATGTCAATTAATTCAAACTTGTTTGACTTTAATAGTTATTTCTACTAATCTGTTTATGTGCATGTTAGAAAGTCGGTTAAAGGAAGGGAATGAACATTAAATTAAAGAATCAGATCAAATCTGAAAGAAAGTGATGATGTCATACGCTAATTAGATGTTATTGCGTACATGTTGCCGTTAGTTACCCTTAAACCTTCCAGCAATGAGGAGCTCTCAAGATCGAAAGATTCTCTGACAAAAATTAAATTTCTATGGTGAACAATCCACAAACACACAGTATTTTTGTGTTATTATTTGGCGACATTTATTATCAGACTAAGTTCGAGCGTGAAAATAGATATAAAGTTTCAAAGTACAACAGTGATGCAATGATAGTCGCTTTGAATCAAATCATCCAAAATGCTTGACTGCAATGTCTGATTAATTTGCAAAAATTGTGCTTTATCACTGTGAGATTTATTTATGGGACAACCTCGGGAGACAGAACATGAGAATGAGTCATTAACCTTTTCTGGGAATCTTTTCAGTATGAGACATCGCAAAGAAAAAAAAGAATTAAAGATATGCATCTCAATGCGGATTGTGGCTGTGCTTGTTGATGAGTGTCTCATCTCAGCTTTCATATCAGATGTTACTTCTATTAAAGAAAGTGAATTTGTATATCAAGATCCAGTGGTGGTAGCACTGTTTTGAATAGTTTGAGACTTTCAGTGTGATTTACATGCTGGTATGGGTTTTAATGGTGGTACTGGTTTCGCCTCATTCCAATTATATCTGTTTGCAGTAACTGGATGACGCAGCAGCCGACACGTTGATGACCGAGTCTGTGCATTTGTGCTGTGCCATCAATCTTGTGAGCAAGAGACTCCAGCTGTCATTCAAATCATGTGATTACAGTTTCACAGCTGGCCTGTGCCACACATGCCACAGCATGTTCTGAATTACTTGATGAGAGGCAATTTACTGTACTAATGCCCTTGTGCTTCTCGGAGAAAGATAAACATTTATGTCTAACAAAACCCATCCAGATTTTAAAAAATGGTTTGAGCTACGTACATAGAAGAATCTGCTGTCTTTGTTTGGAATTCACACATGATGTCATTGAAAATTTGTATAAATGTCAAAAAAAAATGTTTTGCATCATGGGTGTCAATGAGCAACTTTCTGATTCAGCAAAAAAGTTGTTTGTGTCAATTCAGATCGCTGTGCTGGGTGCTGAACCAGTATCAAGATAAACAATTTATGTCTGACAAAATCCATCCAGATTTTAAAAACTGGATTGTGCTACGCGTATATATGAATCCACACTAGAGCCTTTACATTTCTCTATTTTGTGAAAATGTTGGGACGATTATGGGCAGAAAGAGTGAAAATTTGGTGGCCATACATGGTTTTGATTGACATTCACACAGAATACCATTGATAAATTGTAAACATGTAAAGACATTGTTATTTTGCATTATGGGAGTCAATGAGCAAGTTTCGGATTCAGCAAAAAAGTTGTCAGCGTCAAATCAAAACGCTGTCCATGGTACTGAACCCGTGCCCACAAACAAATCTGCATCTGTTTAATCATTGTTTATTTCCAGTCTCGATACATTATTAAATCCAATAGAGGAAAAACAAATAAAATATATTATAATTATTAATAAATAGTCTTCTTTTTGCCGTGTCATTTGTCATTTTTAGCTCAATCAATATAAAGCTGCTGTTGATAACACCAGAGCAGTGGATTTGAACACTGAAAAATTGATTCAATATTTGGCTTTGATATAAAATAAGTTGTTTTGCGATATGTCTTCTAAATTATGCATAATAATTTGATTTTGACAGTTTAGGACCAAATTCAAAAGGACTACATAGGAAAGTGCGCTGTGAGCCGTTTCTAAAGCAGTAATCAGACTCAATATCTTTCTGTCTTATATTATTTCCCACCTTCTGTTCTGTCATGCAGCTTATGCTGGCTACCACACGCATTGGGCTCTTTCAAAGTTTTAATGCACTATTCATATCAGTAAACTGCAGTCATCAAAAGAGGATCACTGGCCTGACCTCGACTGTGATTCATTCCACCCACCGTAACTCAAATCTGCACTTATACCAGAGAAAATGTGATAAAAAGCTTGCCATTCCCTAAACTTGTTCTATTGAGTAACCAAACAATGATCAACTACGCGTGTAGTTATTTTAGCTTTATTCTGATGTCAGTTGAAGAAGGCAGAGACATTCCGCCCGTGTTCTGTACAGTAGCCAAGGGTGAAGGGGCTTCTCAACAACCGCCTGCCATTCCTGATATCCCCCCATATGTCATCTTTGCCATCACTCAAAATCAGCCAGCAGCACGCAAATTGTTCATTTTCCAAGCGCAATGTAGGACAAATGTGCAGCCAGATGTTTGGGGAGACACCGAAAGGCTTGAGATGAAAGGCTACAGCGCTTTCCGGCATTGCCCCGAGTGGAGTGTGGCTTGCCAGGCAGACGCTGGTTTAATAACAGATCTGCCTCTGGCTGGGCTTGAACACGAGTCCTGCGCTCCACACCCAGGGGTCAGTGGAGAGACGGACCTTCCTGTCCCATTTTTTTCCCATTTCTTTTTCCCTTAAAGCAGGTGGGAAAAACAGTGCCAGACTATAAATAACCACCATAGGCACACTGAAAAGAGTCTCTGTACCTGCTTCTGAGTAAATGCTAATTGTGCTAATATGCAGGTGGTAGAAATGCTAAAAAGAGTCAGGAGCTGCTAAGAAGTTGGACTAAATTCGGGAGTGTAGTGTCCAGCCTGGGGCAAAGGCACGCTATGATTAGTGAAAGGAGCAAGTTGTAATCCGCCTGTGCATTAATCAAAATGATAATGCTTCCATTTGTGATTACTGCTCGCTCCTAGCCCTGCACACAGCCTGGCCCATTTGTTTTCATGAAGGTAGATGAACATTGATCTAAAATAAAGTCCAAACACAGAAATCTACAACAACTTGGAAACTCAGGCTGGGAAATCTGGTGACACAGGTGAGCTGAAAATGGTGAAATAGGTTGTTCAGACTTGACTTTGCTTATATTTAACACGCTTTTGGAAAAAAATGTAAATAATGTAAACAATGTAAATAATTTACAACATTTAAATAATCAATTATTTTGCATAATGGGAGTTAATAGGCAGGTTTCTGTGTTATGGCGTCAGTTCAGATCGCTGTCCATGGTACTGAAGCAAAAATATTAATTTAGCTCTATTTATTTATTTGTTTTGTTTTTTATTTCAACATGGACAATAAATGTATTTTCTTTGTTTTTTGTAAAAAAAAAAAAAAAAAACTTTTTATTTTCCTTTATTTGTTTGTCTTATTATTTTAGAAATTTTTAAATATAGATCACATATTTTTGTAATGACGATGAAGCTTTACAAACTGTCTAATAATCCCAAATTCTAAAACAAAGCTAGAATTAAACACCACAATGCTGTTTAGACTTGCTTGTGCTTGGTTCTTCTCACCTATAGCTTCAGCTGAGTTTGTGCTTGCCGTGCGATAAATCAAAACGGGGGGGGGGGGGAATCCTGTAAAGCTCTGTGCATTCAGCCATGTCAGTTTTAAATAAGAAAATGATAACAGAGGAAAGGGGATCTGCCACATTTAACACAGGAAAACGCAAGCTAGCACCTTATTAGAATGTATGAAACAATTCATGAGGTTGCTTTGCGGAGTGCACACTCCACTTGAAGTTAACTGCTAGTGAAAGGATTTTGATTTATTTATTTTATGACTAAGAAAGTCAACGACAAACAATGGGAATGGGAAATGCCACTATAATTTAGCAGTCCTGCTGGAGTCCAACCGCATTGTGCTAGGAGAACAGTTCTTTTTTCTACTCATCCTAACTTTAAATGGAATCAAAGAGTATCTAAAGTCATGAGAATACAGTTTAAACCAGGCATGTTCTAGTAATGTGACTCGTATCGATTTCCACAGAAGGCAGACATCAGATTCTCACCCGATGCCGAAGGGAGCCAGAAGACTATTGTTTTTGGAGCAAGGGCAATCATTTGATATCATCAAACTGTAATGAATCTAGGAGAGAAGAGTGTCGGTTTTAAAATTAAAAGTGTCCTTTGTGACCATAAACAGGTTTGTGAGCGTAGCCCTCTGCCCCTCAGCTAAACCAAGACTCCATCCACCACAGACTCTTAAATGACACTCATTCGAGATTTCACTCAATCTAAAAAAGACTAAAAAAAAAAAAAAACTTCACAAAGTCTAAAAAAATAAAAATGTCAAGGACTGTGACGTAAAAACGTTGACGCATTTCACAAAAGTACAGTAAAACTATCAACCAGGCCAACAGTATAATTTCACCATTACAAGAGTTGAAATGATGCAAGTTATAATAGCAACTCTGGTATGAGTCATTTTCTTTCAGTAATTGGATAAAAAATATCATCAGCTTGTAAAAAGAACTTTTGTAATCTGTAGTAATGCATTTGGACAAAAATTCCAAGTAGGAGACATTTGAATCTCAAAAGCTGTTTCATGACATAGCAAAAAAAGAAAATCAATAATGAATCTATTACTGTCTTTCAATGATGATGAAAAGCAGTCACGTATTAAAATATAAATACATAGGATTAGGATTTGGAGCCCTGGTTTTGATTCCGAATTAAGATAAGGAAAAAGGACTTCTGTAATCTGTAGCAATGCATTTGCACAAAAACTCCAAGTAAGAGACATTTGAATCTCCAAGCGGTTTCATGACATAGCAAAAAAGATCAATAATCCATCTATTACTGTCTTTCAATGATGATGAAAAATCACATGTTTAAAAAAATAGATGTAGGATTCAGAGCCGTCATTTGGATTTGAAATTAGGATTAAGAAAAAAGGACTTTAATCTGTAGTAATGCATTTGCACAAAAATTCCCAGTAAGAAAATTGAATCTCCGAACTGTTTCATGACAAAGCAAAAAAAGTCAATATTGAATCTTCTATATCACTGTCTTTCAATGATGAATTCCATGTATAAAAAAACAAAATAGGATTAGAATCGCTGGGCTGTTTAATGATTTAGCAAAAAAAGAAAAAAAAAAAGAAAAGAAAAAACAATAACTATGGTCTATCAATGATGATGAAAAAGCAACACATAAAAAAACTATAAATAAATATAAATACTATAAATACATAGGATAAGGATTAGGAGCCCTAATTTGGATTTGGATTTAAATCTGTAGTAATGCATTTGCACAAAAATTCCTAGTAAGAGACATTTGAATCTCTATACTGTTTCATGGAATGTCAAAAAAAAAAAAATCAATAATGAATCCATTATAGTCTATAAATGATGGCGAAAAAGCAATCACATAAAAAAAGAACAAAACTAGGATTCATAAATCTGAAATGAATTCATAAATCTGAATTAGGATTCAGACAGAAAAAAACACTGATGTGTCACATGGCACCTGTGGATCCAATCATCAACCTCCTTGTAACCCCCCCCAAACAAAGTCATGAGTAATAAGGCGGCGTCTCGCAGTGGCAGCGCCAGATTTCCCCGACCCGTGTGAACCTCAGATCAATGAGCGTTTGTTGCTCGCATCCGCCCTGCAGAAGTCAACGCTCCAATATGTCAGAGCTGCCGGTGGGAGGAGTCTCGTCCTTTTTCCCGTCTGATGAATACATTCCTAGTAAAAATGCGACAGGAAGCGCGATAAAGCTTGTGTTTTCTCAGACGACGCAAGGTCAAGCACATTCCTCTTAAATCCCGAGGCCTTTTTAACACACACACGGACTAGAAAAAAAAAATAGCAAGGACTTTGAAATCACACTGTGTCCTTGCAGGGCAAAAGAGAGCCGTTGTTGATTGGTCCAGCCACTAATTTGTATGGCTGCTTCCTATCGCTTAGCTTTTTTTCCTCCTCAGTTAGACTTAGGGTGGAGAAACTGCTGGACCAGGAACTTAACAGGTTCTCCTTCCACCTGCCAGAGTGGCGCGTGAGAGATAAAGAGCAAAGCCTTGGTAAAGAGGCTGAATTTGTCAACCACACAGTGCTGTGAGCTCCCCTCGGGTAACGTAATGAGTTTAAACGCGGTGAAAAATCAACAGCGCAGATAGAATAACCCGAGAACATAACATCTGAAATGGATTTTGCCTTCAGAAAGATGCCTTTTAGCCAAAAGATCTTCTGCTCTGGGTTCTCAAATGTGATAAATATCTTACAAGCTCTATTCCTGTAATGGCTTCTGGAGCCGGGAAGAACAAGCAAATCGTGCTTTTCTATTAGATTTCTCCACTCTTTATTGATGTAATTGGTCCCGGTAAATGGATCGATGAGCAGGTGCTGCGATGTGTAAGAGCTCTAATCCTTCTCCATTCTGAAATTTACAGGTGGAATCATGTCTTTAATGGATGTATCCCTCATAAACCCAGCCATAATAGGGAGGAGATCGACAAGACTAATCCCAGTCTTGATTTCCATCATCCTGTTCATCTCTCAGGAGCCTGAGAAGATATAATTACACATTTTTTACAGACTTTCCACATCCACTTCATAACCTATTATGCCTTGACCACCATACCGCTGAATAGCATTCGAAGGGAATGAGCTGTATTCTCAAAGATCTATTTCCTTCTTAAATGTTCCGCATTGTGACCCCTCGGGGTGGAACCGGCGTTTGATCCTAATGATGGCGGTGGGCTTTGTGAGCCCACAGCAACAGGTCGCCTGTGTATAATGAGCCCATTAAGTCCCACGAGGATGAGAATTTGGCAGCCACGACACCAGAGCCGTCTGACATATTGGAAGGGATTCGGAAAGACACGTTGCAAAAGAGCCGGAGGAGAATGTAAAGCCGTGGAAAATTGTCACTGTTCTGAAGAACTTTACGTTGCCATAGATACTACGTGGCCTTTTCACTGGGTTACTGAATAAACACATTACTCTGGCACTCCAAGGCAGGTGAACACAACCCAAAAATCAATGATGAGGAGGTGAGTGGGCAGCTATGCAGACTAGAAGAATACTTCACGGCGATGGAGAACTAGATGGAAGCTCGATGAG
Organism: Paedocypris micromegethes; assembly: GCA_028031935.1. Lineage (NCBI taxonomy): Eukaryota > Metazoa > Chordata > Actinopteri > Cypriniformes > Paedocypris > Paedocypris micromegethes. The sequence continues at coordinate 2,622,270 of CM051496.1, read as the reverse complement.
AGTTCCTGGAGCTTAAGGCGCAGGGAAGACATGATGTATGGAGGGAGCAAACGGCAGCCTGGTGGAGTTCTACAAGTGCTTACCGAGCCATCATTCTTCAGCAGAAAAATAAAGAACGAGAGATTATGTTTCACTACGTGAGGGCCACAGTACAAAGCACAAGTTGCGTTGCATTTCAAAGCAGGGCTATGATGCTCGCAACACCAAGATTGGGAATTTGAGGGAGGAAAAAAGGTAGGAAGGAAATACGGGGGAAAGGAAGAAAGGGAGAAAGAAAGGAAGGAAAGAAGGGAAGGCAGGATGAACAGACGAATACACAAACAAATACAAAAAGATATAGAAAGAGAAATAGAAAAAGAGATAGAGAAACAGACAGAGAGAGAAAAGAGATATACAGAGCGAAAAAATGAAATAGACAGAGGGAGAAAAAGAGTTAGACAGTCAGAGAAAAAATGATAGACAAATACAAAAGGATGGATGGATGGATGAATGGATGGATAGATGGATAGATGGATAGATGGATAGAGGGATAGAGGGATAGATAGAGAGATAGATAGAGGGATAGTTAGATAATTGTCACAGCCCTTATTAGTATAATTGCAGCCGTTTATCTCTCTGAAAATATCTCTGTATGTATACATAAGAGTGTACACAATGCGCGCGCACACACACACACACACGCACGCACACACACACACACACACACACACACACACACTGATTAGCAAACATGCACACCTACTCAGGCCTACACACTTTTAACCACACAATTCTTTGATTAAACATACTTGATATGTCTTGTAATTGGGCAAAACGTAAAATCACATGCAACGTTTTAGGCCAAGGCTGAGGTAACAATTGGAGCTAAATTGCAATCACCCTAAACTCTAAAACCACAAAGAGAGAGTAGACATTGCGCTGGGGAAATTACAGCCACTTGCTCACACCGCTAAAATTAACAGTGAAGAGTTCAAATGGATTTAAAGCCCCTCAGCCTTTCATTTATTTCATATTTTTAGCTGCTGAAAAACACACCCGGTGAGACCTTTGCGATTCTTAACAAAACCATTGCCGGATTATTAATAACTTGAGATTTGCTAATTAGTCGCAATTAATGGGTTTGAAAAACTTAAACATACAGTATTCCCTAAGAATAATATTATTTTTTGTGCAAAGGTCTAATTTCCTGTTGTAATTATTCAAGTATTCATCAATCAAATTTCTACAGCTGCTTCCAATAGCCAATCACTGAAACTCTGGGACTCAAGACGGGACACACCTTGAATTGATGACCAGCCAATCACAAAGCGGGATTTTTTTGTGTCTGCTTAGTTTGCTTAGGTATTGAAAATAACAATACGTTATTTAATTTCAGTGTTTGTGTTTATTGTTATACTTTTCTTATTTTATCGACTCTGATAGCAAACTTTTTCACCTGCTTTTTACAGCATTTAAGCGCACTGTCGAGCCTATTATACGTACAGCCTAAATTAGTTAAGATAAAATTCAATGCAAATTAACTGTCCAAACATTCAAGGTCGGCATTTCTCATTTTTGAAACTGTGAGCCTTGTTCTTTATCATCAAATCATCATTTTTTCAATGTTACACTATTCATACATTTTTTTTATAACGACTATCTAATGCTTCGGTTTTTGTCCTTTTACAGAACAACTTCCTTTTGCCACCCACGTGCGTAAGAAGTGAGACTGATTAAATGACCTCGTAGCGATAAATACATACTGCGCAATCCTAGAAAAACGGATTAGGATTTAGATGCTGACTGTAGGTCATTTGAGGTTTGCAGTTTGTTGGTATTGTTGTTTTGTTTTGTGGTGTTCCTGTGAGAAAATGCTCTGAATAAAGCCATCATAAAGACAGCCAGCCACACCGGCGAGGTGTGATAATTCCCACAAGGCAGTGCGTGCTCCTCCTGTCAGAGCAAGATTTGTGCCATTGGATGATCCCCGAACCCGGGGCTAAGTGCTGAGGCAGCTGACACTTTAGCCATTACATAAGACAACTACTACACATACACGCAACTACAAACAACATGTGAAATCATTGGAACTTTTAAACGGTGCGGGCTGTTAGCTTGAATGAGTAATGTCCAATGCGCTTCTGAAACTAGCAGCTAACTTTTAAAATATACACATTTGTAGAGGTTTACAGAATTTGCACGTAAAATTTACACCGGACTTTAAAGCAAAACTTTAAAACTCAATTTTGAGTCTGGAAAATTCCCACTAGTTGTGAGTAAGAGTGTCACACTGCTGTGTGTGCGTGAGTGTGTGTGTCCGTGTCCTGCTCTGTTATTGGTTGTGTACCCCACCTTCAAACCCAGACTTGTTGTGATTGACTGCAAAAAAAAGAAAAAATGAAGAAAACAAACAGATGGATTGTTTTGGTTTTTCTTTAAATTTTCCCTTTTTCACAATTTGGCAACGACAAAAGTGTAGATTTGATTCACAGAGAACAAATTGCCAATGTATGTTTGCAATATAATTTTAGATTAAACAAGTAGTGTTATTTTTTTATTTTATTATTATTATTTATTTTATTTAAAACATTATAGCTTTAAATGCTGAGCGCAATAATTTGTTTAACCAGCGTTTTATAGTGTTTTAGCACATTATTGAGCAAATTTCAGCCTAAAGAAAATTAAGACAAAATTCAATAAAAATGTACTGTCAAAAAAATTCCATGGGAGAGCACATTCAAGGTCGACATTTGTATTATTCTAACTGTATCTAACTGTAAATAACTGTAAACTAAAATTTTACATAAAGTTCATAAATGATACTTCAAAATACCTTACATGTATTCAATTTCGGTATTTAGGAAAAATAGTTTGTGTGCTTTTTGTATGTGCTACTCCGGGAACACAAAGATCAGGACTATCCACATAAATGAGCAAAGACGGTGAAAATGCGGTTTGCATGCACAAAACTAATATCTTGCCAATTCTGTCTTTGTATTCTTCACTGTCAAGCTGAGATCCAATTGCTTTATTTGTGAGCACAAGGAGAAGCCCATGTGCGGCAAGAATTCAGCTCCATTTCCTATCCAATTTCTATAGTTTGTCAACATTGTGCTGAATAAAATGAATAAAGGCTCAACTTCTTCTCTGCTTTTCCAGGTTGGTAATTAGGTGAAGGTGATTTTCAGGAAGCTGATGACACGCGGCAGGACGCCTCCGCAGGCTTCTGATTAACCCACTGACAATTTTTACAACTCGTTTTGACTTTTTCTTGTCAGACTTTGTAACAATCCATTGCCATTCGTATTTTGAAGTTAGTTAGTTTAAGTCTATAATGACATTTTCACAGTGACTAGGTTTTTTTAATGAAATAACTTCATTGGAACTAATTAATGACAGCTGTGCATCAGCTTGTTATTTACTATTTGTACTTTTATATGCTGTTTTTTATTGTTAACTAGTTGTTGACGGTGTGTTGTGGACTCAACTTTGTAAAAGTGCGTCCTCCTCTTCCGAGCTTTTCATCTCAACGTTTGTACTTTCCTCAAATTCAAATTTTTTACTGAATCAAATGAATCTTTTGAGGGTCTTCATTTTGTCATCGTTCATTGTGGAAAAGTTTTTCTTAAATGTGTGTCTTTGTACAAACTTTGAAGATGAAAAGGTGAATCAAAGTCAAAATACAATTATTTAGTTTTTTTCCCTCTTTTTTATTCTTTTTATTGCTATACTATATTCATTTTTTTATTCTACTATAATTTTTCCCATTGACTTTTTCTCCATTGTTTATCAGTGAAACGTTGTTTAAACTATAAGCACGTTAGAGATTTATATTTTTGGTATATATTTATGGTTTTCAAGTTATTACAGTTTAAGCTTGGGCTCCATTTTTCAGAGGATCTTTGGTTTTAATGAAGCCTCTTAAGAGAAGCCTTTTCCTTGTTACTACTAGGTATATCCACTTTTAGCGCTCAAAAACCTACATACAAAAAAGACAGAAATGTAGAGAAATGTGGCTCCTTTCAGAAAACCTGCTTATTAAACAACATGAATATTATTATTATTTATTTTTAAAATGATTTGAGTTATCATTAGCGCTGTGACAGGACAAACAGTTTTAGACTAGCGTGACCATCTCTCCTAAAGAATTTTTTTCCGCAAAATTAAGTAATTACTAACTAATACTTAAAGTAGTCCAAAATCAAGCCATTCCAGAAACATTTAGAACTATATTGTCATTAATATAATTATTAGTTAGTAACATACAGTACGGGAACACACACAAGGATCAATGCAGCCTATATGTTTAATATATAGTTTACATCATTCAAACTGATTATAATGGGACTCTATGCAACAAGCTACTGGTCAAATGTATTCCTTTGTTATTTTGTCAATTTTAATTGAACATTAATCACTAATAACATTTTCAAGCCAGGAGCAGTTTGTCTTTTGTTTTTTTTTTTGGGACCTCCTCACCTTCCAGCCGATCAGCTGATGCTGCTCCACACATCACGCAGACCGGGAACCAGGGACTCGCCATTACAACCCTGGTGTTAGTCTTAATCATAATTCGCAATTGATGTGCGGCCTTTAATGGTCCGCGAGGGAGCCGGTGAAGCAAAACTCCAAACGACTCACTTAGTATCACTCCACTAAAGTGCGGGATCGGAAAAGACAAGGCCTTGTCCTGTCATATAATCTCCATCCGGCAAATGAACGGCAGCCTCCCTCCTGTTTACGCTCCCAAACAGCCTTTTAGGGAAGACCAGACATTTATTCATCACTTGCGCCAACGATGCTGATGAAAGCAGAAGAGCCACCTATTTGCTTTCCCACCCCACGCAACCTCCCATCGCCATTGCGTCGGCCTGGCGGATGGGCCGTACCTCGCCGCATGCATTTTTAACAGGTCCATTATTAACAGGTGCTTTGCGGTGTGGGATGCATGATTTATGCGTGCCATTTGCGAGCGCGCCCATCTCCACTGGAAGCGAGTGTAGTCTCCATTAGAAAAAGAGACTGGCCTGGATTGCACTACGGGGCGCAGCAGCCGTGAGAATACGCCGTAAGATTAGAGGCTTTGCACTTAATGCTCCACTATCCGACACAAATTAGATCAAATGCTCCTCATAACCACCACTGCAAACCGCCATAACCACAGTCCTTGGTTTTAAAAACCCTTGTGTGTGAAAACACATCACGCGCAGCAAACCTGTAATTTCAAATGTGAATCAGCATAGAGATGAGGTCTGTAAAAACGGCCTTTGCAATTGAGGCCGATATTCATAGAAAACAAATAATTTGGAAATCTAACCTGTAGCTGTCTCCTGGAGTGCTTTCTGACGCTTTTATTCTCTTGAAATTACAAAACGGCATTTCGGCATTGGAAGGTTCACCATAGACAATACGACACACGCACCTGGTTCCTTCTGGCTCCACAGGCAGCGCCAACCTCTCTCCTCGCAAATCAGCTTCACCGACTCTACGTGTCTTTTCATGTCTGGTTTGAAATTGCAGCCAATGAACAAGCTCCGTCAGAAAACACACAATTCACTTCTAACCCCTTGCTGCATCCTCAAAGATCCATTTCAATAAAGCTCAGAGTCCTTTTTTTGTTTTGGGCCCTGCAGCTTCTGTGGCTTTGTTCACACTTTTGTTCTACTCCTCCACCCAACACGCTTCAGCACACCACATATAGTTACTTTTAAAACTGCTGCTGTCTTTTATCAATAGAAAAAGCCTAAACATGTATTTATATCTTGAAGTACAGCATGCTTAATCGCTTGACGTTATTAGATGCTTGAAGAATAAGTCTAGAATGGTTGCTTCACAATTTCGGCAAAGCAACAACTACGTTCAATTATTGCCTAATTTAAGTTGCAATCCACTTTTTCCATTTCTGAGCCACGGGGAGCTGGAGTCAATCCCTAAATGACAGGTGGCAAATCGGAGGTCAGGACACATTTTTTGGGTTGGTGGCCAGCTAATCACAGAGCAGGACACAACTTAATTTTGTAATTAAGTTAAATTGTATATTAAATTTACTAATTTCCATTCAATTTGTTATTACCTGATACTATCGTACACCAAAATGTATTTTTTTGATAAATGTAACATGTAACAAATGCAAATGATACATTCCACAAAATATTACCTTTTTTAAAATAACATAATTTGGCTTTATGATCAGAATTCTGTTATCTGGCCAATTCCATACCAAATAGTTTCCAGCTTCATACATTTTATATACAGTAGTCGAATTAGCAGACCTATTGTATTTCTAGAGTTAGTATTGTATTCTTCCTAGATTATTCCCAAAGTCTGGAAGTGTGTGTATAGGAAAAAAAATGGTATATTCTTGTAGTGCTAATTTTATAGTAGTTTTTCTTTTAATGTAGAAATTTGATGTACAATGCAAATCAAATGCACTTATTCATTTATAGTAATGCAACAATTGCATCACATCCAATGCATCATCCAAAAAACAAATATGCTTATCGTTCTTCCAATAAAACACTCCGTTATATTCCTAATATTTTTAGAACACCTATACATTGTCAATCATCAAACTAAGGGACCATCTGGCCAACTTTGAATTAAAACAAGTCCTTTTTCATTTTAGCGTGTGTGTTATTTTTCTTGTAAGGTTCTCAATCCTTTTTCCTGGAAGCCGGTGTCCTGCAGAGTGTAGTGCCAACCTTATTAAAAAATAACCTTGAACCACATAATGAAGTTCCTGCAACTCTCACGAAGGTTTTCAAGAAGGTTGGAGATAATATGCACAGGACCTTGGTCTATCAAGAGCCAATTGAAGCTTCCCACTATGCCCACCATAATGAGTATATAATTTTTTAGTATTTAAACTCACTTTGAAGCATCCGAATTTGGATTCAGACTACATATCACACCTCTGGAACCTTCACCATACCAAGTCATCATCCAGGCTCTATAGTGTGGAACCCTCTGATTAGCATGACTTTCTATTTCCTTATTTTTTCCCCACTCATCCATTTTCTGTTTTGCCCATCATTGTGTTTTTTATGAAACAGCCTCAATTTCCAGTTTGACCCAAGGCGAACAATGTTTTGCACCAGATTCTCCCACTCAATTAGCTGCTGCCTGGTTGTTGTGGATTCGTCACAGCGTTCGGGATGCTGGGTTGCTTCCTAACTGTTGTGGTTAAGCGTGAGAAGTGAGATGCATACTAACTACGCCGCTTCGCTCGCGTGCTTTTTTTGGCACTTTTTCCTGGATTGAAATGAGACGTTTTCAGTGGAACGCAAAACTAGTTTTAATTCACAAACCTACGTGAGATTAGCATATCAGAAATGTGCATGGTACAAAGTATGGAAGCAATTACACTAATTAATGGATGATTTTTTTTTTTATTTCATGCATCGTTCATTGGAGAAATGTCATAATGATGGAGGTGACCTGGTGGCGTAGTGTGTTCAAGACTCAAGATCGAGGCTTGTTTAGGTCAATTCTCTAGCCTGGGTTTATCCCAGGTCTCTGTTTTCCAGTCTAAAAACATAAATTCAGTATTTAGGAGTGTGTGAATATGTGTCTTGCTCTCTGATTGGTCACCAATCCAGGTTGTGAGCCACGCCTTATAGTTGCACTATAAGAAAGATGCTATAATTTCATTGTACATGTGTATAACTTACATTGTATGTGCACAATGACAATAAAGGCTATTATATTCTTTTGTATTCTATTCTATTCAGAAATCTGAAACTTTATTGGCCAAGTTGCGAATTACAACAAGGAATTGAGTTTGGTCTGACTCCGTCTTTTCCCTCTTTACCATATATTAGCATACATATATAAATATAAGAAGAAAAAAAAACTGTGACATGAAATGAGTGAAACATAAATAACGTTATTGCACATTCTTGCGTATGTATTGCACATTCTATTCTATTCTATTCAGGCCCAGAGCTGCTGTGATTGGATCCAGCTCCCCATGAACCCGAAATAGAAAAGTGGATGAATGACATATATGCACATTATTTTTGCTTATACTACTCTATTTATTATTCCGTGTCAGTGACTGTCAGATCAAAAAGGTTTAATGCTCCAAAACACTTTACACAAACCTTTTTGATCCGATGCTGTCGGTTACTGACAGGAAAGCAAGGTCGGCAGAACCAGTAACCGATCTCACTTAAAATGTGACTCTTTGCGGAATTAAAAACCAAAGCGAGGATTAAATGCCGATGTGATTTATGATGCAAGGTGCTGTCATTTACTAGCTCGCATTTCCTCTTGAAGTCCAGAAGTTGTGTGTTTTTGTGCGTTTCAAGTGAGTTTCCCCATGTAGTGCAACTACAGTTGATGCAAATGAGAAACTGGAAATTAAAAAACTTAAAACGGAAATAGAAAGGGAAGCCGGCCATTAAAAGTGCAGTGCCATTTTGAGACTTTGAAGTGCGAGAAAGATCTGTGAGGGAAATTTGTCCTCAAATCATCCACTGTTCAGCGTGGAAGAAAACCGATACGAACAGCTATTCTTTGTTCTTAAATCCTCTGATAATTCCTGTGAGGCAAATGTATCACATCTTCACAGAAATGAGAGTTTTGTTACAGTTTCTCTGACTGCTTTACATCACAGACAGAGGGGGAAAATTACCACTTACAATTTCTTTTTTATATCAGTGGGTAATTGTGCATTATTCATGAAACGGTTTAATAAAAACTGTTTATAAACAGAAACCCTCTTCAACTAAGATGAATATATTTTGAGGCAAAGATATCTTAGAAGAAATAATTGAATTTAGCTAATTTTTTATTTTATAGAATAAACACTTTTTAGATTAAAGTCCAATTATAAAGACGTGCGAACTGGGGATGGATTGAGTAAAAGAAGGTCATCACATCAAGTCATCTCATAAAATGTAGACAGATTATAAGAAAAATAAGTTCTTAAAAACAAATCAACCCGGCAAAAATAGATTTATACAAAATCTGAATATTAATTATCTGCAGCACTTTAACAAAAAAAAATCCCGCATTAAGCATTTTAGGCATTTTTGTGACTCACAAGTAAACCAGATTTTCAACCATACACTTTCTGAACCAATTTTCCATTTCTGGGTCTGGGGGAGCTGGAGCCAATGAATCACTGGGCCTTAAGTGTACACGACTAATCACAAAGCAAGACACACACACTCTCACTCACACCTATGTGCACTAGTCCAGACTCCTGACCACATGTTTCCTGTGGCGAGAAACCCTGAAGAAACCCAAGCACTCAAACTCCACACAGAAAGAACCCAACCAGATCTCAAACTTAATCCGAAAACAAGTTGTTCTTGCCGTGAGACATAACCGTGCATAAATCTACTTCAAGCAACTAGTCAGGAGTTATTCGAAATGCACAAATGCAAATCCGTCCCCGCTATCGTTTGCTCACACACTTAAAAAAAAGAAAAAATCATAGAATGATGCCAAAACTCCAAGCAATTTCACTAAGCGCACCTAGCAAATAATCGTGTTACTGACCGAGCGTTCACCTTCTTACCAGCAGCATACCTGTAATCTGACACATTGATGAACATAAAATAATCCGGTGAAACAAGCGCCTCCGTGAGCTTAGACCTTGGCACTGACTTCAATAAATATCGAGTTTGAAAGTATGAAACAAACAATGCAAAGCTTGCTGAATGTAATTTTTTTTGCCAGTTTAATGAGATTAGATTTTGGGCATGAAACCCAATTTTGTGCAAATGAATTCTTAATATTGCGCCGTGGCTGGGGTGTTGACACGAGGTTGTTTTATTCAGTTTCGAGCATGACATTTTAATTCTCTGCGGTGTCGAAGGTCCCTCGTGTTTAGTAGGACGTTTCCCGAGCGCTTAACAAAACTTTTAGAGAAAAACAGCACGGAAATATACATATTCATGCCACTAGCTGTGGAAAAAGCATTCAGTCTTTTAGCTAATCAAATAACTGCTCAAAACATGTCAAATGGGCTTTGGTTACTTTTGAAAGTTTTTAAACAGCACTGACAAAGTTGGGAGGTTACTTCAAGATTAAGTTACTTGAAAAGTGCATTCAATAGTCGTACAAATAAAAGTGATTTTAAACTTTGGATTTTTTTTTTTGTTATATCAAACATTTTTGGCTACATTCTATCTGTTCAGTACAGGTTGTGGACATTCACAATCCTAAGACCCAGAAATGGAAAAAGCAGTTTTAAAATGAACACCAACTATTGGTTTTCTAGTTAAAATAATATATAAACAATTGCTAGATTTTACATTACAACTAAAATAACATTAATTTTTGGCCTAAATGTATTAGTCAATATGTTTTTTTTTTTTTTTTT
>CM051496.1:2536547-2608679 GCA_028031935.1 Paedocypris micromegethes | reverse complement strand
CCCCCATACTCATAACACCTTTATATACATCTAAATGTCTCCAAAACAGAAATGAATATGATCTAAATTGCACATATACAAACCAAGAAAATATTCAGCAGAGTTCTGCTTTTCAACATGTGAAAATGTTCTCACGCCGTTGTGATTCGTAACATTCTGAAAAGCAGGCCACTCGTGAGTAATCTGATGTGGCGATGATGAGCGCTACATGGCAGGGGAGTGTTTAGAGTCGTTCTCAGCGCATTTCCCTTGCCTCCTGGGTAATTTTTTTGCAAGGACAAGTAAATCATGGGTCACTGTTGAACAGAAAGCACTCAAAATGATATCACTGCAAACAGGAGCATGACTGTATAGACACAGAATACTAATGGCGCCATAAAGCTAAAGCTCAGCCCACAGCCATCCCAACGCAGCACTTCCTGGCACTATCATAGAGCCCTTAAACACAAGTGTCTGCGTTCTTGACATTCAGAACAGAGGATACAAAATTTGAAAAAGACATTTTCAAGCATTTGGGATGTATCGAGCTGTATTTGATCCTTAAAGCTGGTTTCAACATTGTCTGAATTCATCTGAACTAATGATTTTTATTTTATTGTTTATTTTATTTAGGTGTTCAATCCAACAAAATGGACGTATCCACTTTTCTCTTTCTAAACAATTACAGATAATTTTTTAACTTGGCTGAAAAGAGTTTTCAGGAAAAAACAAATGACAGTAAGCAATATAAAGCTTAAATATGAAACTTCTCTTGCTTGGCTTAATTGGCTTATGAAAAAATATAATTATTCAATTAACATATTTGTAACACCATGATACATGCTTATATTACAAGGATTATATCCGGGTCAAATTGACCCAGATGAAAAGTAAAAAACAAAAAAAGGCTAAGTGCTTGGCTAAGTTAGTGTTACATACATAAACATTTTCTTATGAAATATGTGAACGGAATATCCACATTCCAAAAATAACTTTTTGTTTTTTTTTGAGTCTATTTGACCCTTCAGACAAAATGGAAGCTAAAATGAGTCAGAAAGATCAAATACAATTTGTTTCTTTGCAACAATTAGATATACACCGCTGTCTCAGACTTACACACTCGCTCTCATACACACACACATACACACACACACACACACACACACACACTGTTTTGAGGAACTTTTTGGTTTCCGAGTCTGACACACATACAGTATGCGTGTAATAAAAGGCTCCTGGTTCCCTGTTTGATTAAAACCAAATTAGTTGATTTTAATATATGTAGCAACTTTAGCAATAAATTATAAAAGAAAAAATTGTGAAAAATAAGATTTAAAAAAAATTACTAAAAATGCATAATATGAAAAACTAAAAAGGTCAAAGCTTTTCTATACTTTTGGTTTTAGTATTAAAGTTTGGCAAGAAACTAAACTTATTTTACATAAAAATTTTAAATACTGTATTGCAAATACTCAGGACACACAGAAACCAGATATGTCAACACGTATTAAACACTAATTTAGTCTGCTCTCATTCAAACAACCCCATTTTGTGGACACTTAAAGTGAGATTGTTAATACTTGAACAAAATCTGCAATAAAATTTTGGTTACAGATGTGCAAATTGGATTGAACGGAGAACTTTTAAAACATTCTAAAAAGCCTCAATGAAGCAGTCGTTTAGCTTCTTGGACCCCATAATCTGCTTGATGCCTTGATCCTACTCTTTGTGTTATTTAACATGAAGCGGCTTTGATACAGGCTCGGAAATTGCAGGGGACTTGAAGAGGTTCAAGGGTCGGACAGAAAGAGTCGAGTCACAGCGCTAATGAAACACGTAACAGCACCGGTGGTCTCTAAATAAAGAGTCGTGGAACTGAACGCATGCAAACTAAGTCCATTACGTCGGTATATAAACTCATTTGTTTCTATCAGGGTTCAGTCTGTTTGAGAATAATAATATAGCCCTATTGCTCAGATTTTACTTTAATAATAAGTGTATACATTTTATATTTTTTTATACATTATTTCAAAAGATTGTTTACAAACAGACAGTCACACAGACAATTTGATTTTTTTACCTGTTAAAATGGGTGAGGCTTAATACATTCCTTCCAATATTTGGCTAATTGGAAGGCTACGTAATAAACCCTTGATTTTGAGATCTAATAAACAATTTTAGGATTCAAGTAACACAGAAAGCACAGCAAATGCAAATACCCGCTTTTAAATCTTACATCTTTGGATGCTTTGGGACATGGAAGTTATAATGGTTTGAATATCAATTTAAGATGTTATTGCACCAAATGTGCTAATATTTAGCAAAAAGAAAGTTGTGAAAAATTCCCAATTCATAAACAGATGACGTTTAACCAGATATGTAAATGATATACAAGCATCGTTTAGAAAACTAAAGGCAGAAAGTTTTGAAAACTAGAAGATGTCTTTCTAAATACAAAAACCTCAACAAATGTGGCTTTTACCATTTAGGAACTACAGCCATTTATTTAGCGGATAGCCAATTTTCTGCATCAAAAAATGTTAATAAAAAACTAAGTGAAAAAAATCATCAACTAAAATATGCATCTAAACCTGAACTAAAATACTAGTACATAGTCTGTTTTTTGGGGTTCGTAGCAACCAAAGCTCAGCTCAGGATCTAGACTACACAACAAGAGGCTCAGAATCGACTACTGACATTGAACAACACAGCACACGACGAGCTTCAAGAAGAAGGAGGCTTGAATAGAGAAACACATGAGGTGAGACAAGTGGGTCAACGTAACTAAAAACAGGTATCACAGTAAACAAGCTCTACAAAACGTGTATGTGCTTCCTTGACAGCGGTATATCAGTTTCAGTAGATTGTAACAGTTATATATTTTCTACTTCACTTCAACAGACAATTAAACTGGGAACCGGCTCGAGATTCTATGATCAATGACAAGCTCTATTGATAAAGAACAAGCGTCCTTCATTGACTCCAAACTGAGTCTTGGTTTCCCATAATAACTGTCGTATTACAAATGTGATTTCAATTAATGTTGGGCATTACTGTGATGAAGTATTGCCTGTGATCTGTCTCAATTACACACATTGTTCTACGGTTAATCGAACGGCGAATATAAAGGAAGTGCTTTGTTTTTAAAAACAATAGAAACAATGATACTAAACACAATAAAAAAAACTCTAATATCACAATATTTTGCACTTTTTTGTATATTTGAAAAGGAAAATTGCATGTAATATTGTGAAATCACTGGTTGGTGAGTGAATGATGTAAGGCCGTGAAGAAACTTTAGATGTATGCAAAACTAAGCTGTAAAAATCTCCTTCGGTTAGATTTGACTGATTCTGTATTGCAGAAATAAAATAAATGTTTTTCGCTTTAAAATTCTTCCCCGAAAAATCCAATAATGCTTTAAAAAAAAAAGTGCAATAAACTATATTAATGCAATAATAATACAAAAAAAAAACAATATTTTGACTCTTTTTGTACATACAAACCACAATCGCATTTAATAGTTTGAAATCACTGGTTGAAAAGTATTAAGTAAAGCAAACTAAAGGAGAGTGATGAGTGAGTGAGTGAGTGAGTGAGAATTTACTGATTCTTTATGGCAGAAATAAAATGATTGATTTTCGCTTAGAAAATTCTTCCCTGAAAAACCCATAACAGTAAAGCAAATAGTAAAGCAAACTAAAGGAGAGTATGCATTTAGAATGAATTGAGGATTATATTGAGTAATTAGTGACATGGTGAGTGAGTGGGTGAGGGAGTGAGTTAGTGTGAATTAACTGATTCTGTTTTGCAGAAATAAAATAATTTTCCTGAATAATTCCCCTTAAATGCAGCAAGTGTACAGCAGCCACTCCTCACGGGCATTTGGCCTTTCACAAGAGGACACCGTTTTTCCCGGCAGTGTTAACACTCGAGTGTGTGGAGAAACTGAGCACTTTTTTTCCGATTGCAAATGTCTGGGTTGGGATTCTAAGTAGCCGAGCTATTGATTCACAAACTGGGCTAAAACGTCCCAACTGAGATTTTTGCTGCGTTTGACCAGGAGCTGGAGAAGTTGGCAGCTCTAGTTTATTTCAGTGGAGCAATAAAATGGCAAGTAGCGTAGTTTCCCTTCGCAATTTAACCATTAGCATAGCGCAGTTTGCAGTCGCGAGCGCTGCCAAATACAGAAAATCTAGGAGAAATTGTGGCTTTTAAGCACAGTGTGCACACTGCTTACTGAAGAAACAGCCCGAATAGAGCGCTTGAATGCTATTTTGAGAACGGCCTTAGAGAAAAGGATTCTGACAACTAGTACGGGGGGAAAAAGTTAAAAGAATATAAAACCAGAAAGCGAAACAATGAAAAAGAACAGATGTAGGCTGCAGCTGGGAGAACACAGATTAATGCTCGCCTTTTCTGCTTAGGAAAGGAGGTTAGAAGAGTAAATAATGAAAATAATTACATTTTCAGCTCTGAGCTCATTTCTTAACCAGACTGATAGCTCCTTGCTGTCAGTATAAGCCCATTAGAGATCATTACGCCAAACACGGGCGCTAAAATGCTAAGCTACATGATAATGTCCTCCATTACCTATTCTAATACGTTTAGCTGCACTATGTTAGGGAGAATTTAGTCCGTTCATCACGTTCATCACAAGACTAAAGGAAGGGCCAAAATTGCAGAATATTTTAACATTGGCGTGACCTTGAGGTATGATCTCTCTCTCTCTCTTACACACACACACACACACGAACACAAAGACTTTCTCAAGGAGAAATCCTGTCATGCAATTCCTAAATGGAGAGTATGTCAATTTTTTTACTAATTCATACATTTTTATATTTAATGATTTTACACAATTCATTAATTTTAATATTTAAGATTACCCCAGCGCATATTTATTTTAAAATTTGCTGCAGAAAAAATTTACACAAATGGGTGACAAACAAGACAAAAAAAGAAAAAAGAAAAAGGAAAAAAAAAAGAACAGTTTGTGCTTGGGTATGTTTAAAAACACTCCACGAACACAACACAACATGTAAAGAGACTGGAGCTTAGAAATTCTTACATGAAATAATAAAACCATACACCTAAAATATATACAAATAGAACATTTTCTTTAAAAAAAAAAAAAAAAAAAATCACACAAATCAGTTCTCTTTGGGAAAACTGAAAAATGTGATGTCAATTCTACTAAAGTTTCTGCTGCTGATAATTTGAAACTATTTAATTTTTTTAATTACATTAACACTATTAATAATAGCATTTTATTAATTCCAGAATGAGAACATTAAATGATAACAAAGTGATTTTTTTTTCTAGTCTGAATTTTTTCCCACCGTGGTTAATTTCTTGGGCGGACAAGGTGAAATCGCCATCTGCAGGATGCTGAAAGTACTGGCTGCTATTTAAGATCCAATTTTACACTTTTTATGAAACTTTATGGAACATTTGAGTTTGACTAAGACAAACATTTTGTTTTGCCATTTTGAAACATTGAGGTGTTAAACTTTCTATATGAGGAAATAAAACATAAAAAATAAAGAGATAGTTTTTTACATTTCCTGGTATATTCAGTAAGGGGAAACTACATAAGTTTGTTTAAAATTTGGTATGTCGCGACTTCTTAGAATTGGTGACATGTAGCTTGTAATGCAGCAACTTTTACAGTAAGGCATCTGTATTTTTACTCAAGCATGGTTTTCACGTACTCCACTGTCTTTACATCTTCATCAAGATCTTAATTCAGTGCTTGTGTGCGTCTGTAAATAACCCTATTAAATAGGTTTTATTGGATCAATAACAGAAATAAAGAAACAGTCATGCCGTGACACTTAACGAGGACAGAATAACACTGGAAGAACTCAAACTAAACTAAATACAGTCGCTCATATTTGAATAGCTATCGGCTAACTGCTAGAGCCTGAAGACGACTTCAGCACACAAAAACTTTGGAGAAAACAATGTAAAACGAAGAACACCAGAGTCAAAAGCCATCAAATTGCTCAGTCTGCTACACATATGTAAATATCAGAACAGTATTGTTTTGCTAACAAAAACTGAGCTTAGCTTTGGTCTGATGGCACTGGAGGCTCATGGGAGTCTGAAGTTTTAATGGAGGATCATAGGAGTTGGAGTTTTAAAGACTAGAATAGATTTTTCAAAACTATTATATAAATAAAAACAACATTGAAGTGATAGGGGTCACAGTTAGGTTTGTTAAATAAAGAAATAATATTATTTTAAGAGAAAATTGTTGTAATTCAACCAGAAATGTAAAAAAAAAAAGTGGGGTATTTTTTGCAATTTTTATTATGTGTGCTGAAAAATCAGGATGGTGCTTGTATTCGCGTAAATACGGTACATTTAACAGCAAAACAGGAGTTTAAAAATCCCTTGAGCACAATATTTTCACTCCCAGGAAGCACAACAGTGCTTCTTTCAGCTTGGTAAATACAGTAATTAGTCAAGTCAAGCATCACTTCTGCTCTTCTCCAGACTGAATGACACCTCCAGTCATGCAAATTCACTTTTAAAGAGGTGTGTTTCAAGCCCATAAATCGAGCTTTTAGCACAGGGCCTATTCCAGTCCTGGTCCTCAAATCCTGCTTCATCTTTTGATTTGTTCACTGCTGCCAAATGTCATCAGAGTAATGTTATATAATCCAGTCCGAGCTCAGTGGGAGCACATCTCTCACCTCATCCAATCCTCCTGATGGCGAACCTCGCCATGCGCTAATCGCTGTGCTCCGGGAGAAATGGAGGAGGAGCGAGTGTGTGTCGGCATCCATCGAGGGACAGGGACCGGGACTCCAAAAAGAAGCCAAAAAGCACAACTACTGTAATGAGACATGACACCAATTATAGCACACAAAGATGCAAATTCGCAAAGTCCGCTGAGGTTACTGGTTTCCCGCAGGAAAGTGACGGGTTTATCCAGCCTGTCTGCAGCGTGTAATGAGCTCCATCTGGCCTACGTGTCACCAACATGGTGGAGGACCCAAAAATCTGTCAACAGATAGATGATAGCCCTCTTATTCAAACGCTCCACTGGAAGAAATAATTAAACCCGCATCTATAACCGGGACGCTTTCCTAGGAATACGACGTAATGCAATGGAGGAAATAATGAAAGTAATAAATGATATTCCGTGGATGACAAATGATTTCCGAGTGAGTAAAAGAGCAATAATGGGATGTCCCATCTAAGGCTGGGTGCTGACAAAAATTTTTATATTGAACGGCCTTTAACAAAAATGGTTTTTACTGGAATTCACGTGACTGAGTCGCTTCAGAAGGTTTGTGGAAGTCCCGTGCATTCTAAGACGATGTCAAGATCTAGAATCCATGTTGGTTGAGACTGGTATTCTGGTCTTATTTTGTGACTTATTTTTATTTATTTTTAGTTTTCAAATGTAACTAAAATCAGAGTCACATACAAAAAACAAGATGAATTTAGTATATAATTCAAATTTTTGATTTGTATAAAAACTTGTTTAATTTTTTTTTTAAATAGATATTATTCTAGACAAAAATGTTATGTGCCAGAACCAATCTTGGACAAATACCTGGCAGAGCAATCACACAAATGTCTGATATTTTTTTAAATTATGATTTTTTTAATTAGTATAAGCAGGGAAACCTTTGGTTTTAGGTAATTTCAAATAAACCGTATTTACAATTTTTTTATTTTTAAAATGAAACACACAATATAACTCAAATACATATATGCTGTGTGAGCATCACTTTGAACACATCTAGAAGCACCACATGCTTTACTAGGCCCAATCTTGGCGAATTTGAATTTAATTGTAGAGGGCTGCTTTAAATTTGTCACGTTGAATCTGCTAATTATTCGTTTACACTGAGCGAGTAATTCCTAGTTGGAAATTAATTTGAAACCAAATGTTCATTAAAGCGTGTGTGGGAACTGTATCTTCTGACCGAGTGCAACCTGTCCAACAGACTGAAAGTCACTCACCATTACTCACCCATGGTGAGTGAGCAAGACACGTTCATCCCACTATGCAAAAAGGAACACCGGAAAGATGGCATTCACACTCCAGCCATGGCTCGGAGAAACAAACTGGCCTACACTGTCTCCCACAGATCTCCTGCTGAGGACTTCTTGATGATGGGAAACCATTCAACAAATTGATTTACAGAAACCAACATTTGAAACACTGAGACAAAAATCGTGACTAAAAAGGTCTTTAACTGAGATGCAAACCAATTAAACTTTTCAAGGCAAACAAGCTCCCGTTTTAGATCCTGTTTTCAACCCATCACAAAGAATTTTAACAAAGAATCTATAAAGTCTTGGACCGTGTCCTTCTGTGAAGTAGCATTCATGAACATGACAAGTTCACTGCAGATCCACTTCATATCACGACACTTCACATATCAAGATTCATCTGATGAAGCTGATTATCAATACAAATAAGACTCACTTTTTCTTATTTAATGATAAAGGAGCTGATCCTCTTCTCTGATCAATAATTAAACATTAAAAGCACTTGAGTCACGATATAAAACAGAATGTGAATTTTGTGAAACCATCAGCAGCATACATACAGTATAACTGCCTTGGTTTTTCTTTGATGTTGAAAAGTTCAATAAACAACAGAGCGTAAGACTTTTTCCATCTGTGTGATCGTTGCTCTTTCCCCCTCAGAAATCCTGATGTGTTGCGTGTTTTGCTGTCGAGGACAAAGCTTGATTTGTAATGCACAAGGCAACTGGGACACAGCAGCCGCCAGAAGGGTTGACCCAGTGACTGTTGGTAAGAGGTATTAAAGCAGCACAGCTGTTCACTATGAGACCGTCCGTCTGAAGAACCTGATATTCAACGTAGAAAAAAAAAACGTATTTTATTAGTCCTAAGTGCAGAAGCCGTCACGGGCTTAGAACACCAAGCACTTTAGTCGCAAATATGGACATGACCCAAACAGGGGTCACATAACCTTGGAAAAGAACAAGCTAGTAATAAATGCTTTATCTATGACAAAGCCTGCACCGGCTAGGCATGATTTGTAAAGATTACGTTGTTAATTTGTACTTACTATTTCATGCTACACGAGAATAGGTCTCTGCTTGACCGAGAGTCTTTTTGTTTTAAGCTGCAACGTCTATCCATATTACAAGAAAAAGGATCCAATTACGCCACTTGAGTGTAAATATTTGATTTACACTGCCATCTACAGGAGTCAAGCTCAAGAGGGTCAGGTGTAGTTGGTAGGGGGTTTCGCAGTGCTCAGATGTCGCCTGCTTCTGTCACGATTTTACTGTTCCTTTTCACATTGTAGTGATGCTTCTGAATGAAAATGAAGTTTGCATGAGCCATTTGGCAACAGTTCAGCACCATAGACAGCGACGCAGCGACTATAAGCGTCGCGTGAGTGAAAAGAGCTCAAACTTCTTGATCATTAAAAACTGCATGAAAGTGAATCTAAAGGTCATGTAATGATTTTATAAAGAATTAATGACAGAAAATAGCTATTATAGTTTAAATCCACAAATCAGCGTCACTTCAGTGATATTGTAGAAAATTAAAAAAATTCAGAAAAGAAAAAAAAAAACAAAAAAACGAAAATGTCAGATTTGGCAACAGTGAGAAGAGTTGGTATCTGTACACTTTCGTTCGTCATTGAAAATAACTTCTCAAAATATGAAGTCAATTGCAGCATTACATCACTCAAGCGAGTACATTGAGATAGTAAGGAATGCATATTTTCTAAATCCCGCACGGATTAAACACTTAACCGTTCCACGATGCAACAACAGTTCAGAAAAAAAATGAGCTATAAAAACCTACCTCTCTATTTTCAGACATTGTCCAGCTCCGTTAAATCCCCAAATGCGACGTTTCAAACAAACGAGGAGCAAAAACAACGCCACCGAAATCCGAGCTGCACTTGAGGCGCGTGTTTGACGGACACTAGCGGGGAGACAGACGGACTGTTCTGTAAATAATCCCGTGAAAAGCAGGCGAGGGTGTGTTCACATCTACACAGAGGAGTCTCGGTCCAAACCTCTTTCTCTCTCCAAAGTTTTACAGGTTTTGATCGTCTCTATGGGCAACATAGATTTCACTCTCACACGCGTGAGCGGTTTCTCAGGGCTGATTCAGATTTTACGAGAACATAATCTCAACTTTAAAGCAACTGCTAACGGCACATTTCATTAGCGACAGACCAGCACATCATCTTCCAGGAACTAAAATGTCGAGGACTTCGGCAAAATGCACTGCGTGGGCGAGGAAGTGACGCACGCGCGATATAGGTTAATACCCGGCACGCGCATGCCTTTATCGCAAAGGTGCATTCGAAGCCTTTCTAGTGCGATACCATTTTTAACAGCATTATTTCAATATTGAGGATTTGCTTTCTTTGGGCATATTAATTAGTGAAGCCAATTATCAGCTTTCATATAGTCAAATCAAGTTCAAATATACGCGTGACTGCTAGACAGTATCTCAATTAGCACGCATTTAATTAATCATTTCATTAATTAGCCAAAATATATTTTAAATTGTTTCAAGTCAGTAATTTTGCAATGAGAATATTTCGGAATCGAACCATAGACAAAGTATAGTAAAAAAAATTGTAATTGTTGTAATCCCCATCTAATAGGCCAATTAAAATAACAGGTGGGAAACACGTGTTCACGCTTGATGACGTCCTAATAGGCGCATGCGTGAGATGGGTGATGGACAGAGTGAATGTGGGCTGGGACAAACGACCTGTAAAACTTTTTAAAATACAGTTTGGTAGGTGTTTTGATTCAAGTTAAACTTAGTTTGGTTTTAATACATTATATTTTAATATTTCATTCATTACTCTAGCTCACAAGAACCAATCAGACTCTAGGCTGGCATGCAATAAAGGTTCACACAGTCACTGATGCATCATGGGGTTTATCTGATCAATAGTGCAATTGCAATTGAAAAGCTATTAGTTATAACAAATAAGACATTAAGCGGTAAATGAAACTGGAACAGAGATGCTACAAATATTCTAAAGATGGAAGATAAAAAAATAATAATAGTAATAATAATTAACAAAGCCCAAACAGACATTCAAGCCGACCTCTTCATTGAAGACAAATGTGAAGACTAAAAATATTGACCTGAATTGTATTCATTGAGTTTTCTTTTTTCTACACTCACACCAAGCAACTGTATACTGTAAAATTGTCACACATATAGAAATTGATTCCATTTACAATAGAATCACATCTATTTCACAATTGTGACTGTTTGTTGTGACCAGCAGTATCCGGATTAAAAATGGACGTCATTTACAGCTAACAACATCTCATTACAGAAAATAATCAAAGCAGAATAATCGAATTGGTTAAAATAAATGCAAAGGTAATTCACTAGGTTACATCACGAGATTCTTTCATTTCATTTTATAAAAGTTGCCCTAAATGTTTTCCATCTGTTGATCAGTTGCTACTGGCAACAGGTTGCTTTTTTAGACTCTACAAACAGGTCTTTGACATGTTTATGTATTTAAAAAAAATGGTTAACATCTTAGAAGGCAAACAACGCATTTTTACAACTTCATAATTAATGGGAGCAAATTTGGACGATTAGAACGGACCACTCACCCCGATTGCGTTTTAACAGCCGAAATGTCTAATTTTACTCCTGGTAATTACTCATTTAATTAAATTGTGCCTGTTTGATGGAGAAACTGCCGGGTCAAGTTCAAGTTGGATTAATTTATAATGCAAAAACCAAGCAACATGCAGGCCTGACACGCATCGTCTGATGTCTCCAGTGCAACGTGCACGTTCTCACAAAGTCCCTCATTTTTAAAGCAGCATTTATTGTTATTGGTGTTTATATTTGCCATGTCGGAAAATTTATGTTCCCATCTGTCTGGTGTGAAGCAGTTAGAAATAAGTCAATTGTGAGCGCAAAGTGCCGCGTGTCAGGGTGAAATATACCTTCCCACTTTTCATGGCTGCACAATGTCTGAGTTTCATTAAACCCAACATGAGGCATAAGGGCCAATCAGAGGCTCATCACTCAGTTTTGCTTGTTAAACCAAGCATGTCAGAAGTGACAGACATTGTGATTTAACGTCGAACTCTTTCTGTGCATGTCGTGCCAACATGGTACTACACGCATAATAAAACTTTTCTACAAAATCTTTCATGCGCACTTAAAAACACGATGGAACTGAATACAGAGCAGCAACTACCTTACTTACAAATGCTCAGAACTTGAACTTGAACTTGAACTAAAGGGTCCAATAAAGGTGTGTGTGTGTGTGTGTGTGTGTGTGTGTGTGTGTGTGTGTGTNNNTGTGTGTGTGTGTGTGTGTGTGTGCGCGTGTTTGTGTGTGTGTGCGTGTGTGTGTGTGTTGGCTTTCAGGTCATATTGAGGCCCCTAACTCTAGTTAATTTTTACACTAATGTGTAAAATAGGTTTTTACACTAATGTGAGGCACTATGGTCACTTGTGGGGACCTTTGACTGGGCCCCACTACTTTGAAGCCCTGCTTAAGGGTCAATGTGAGATTTTGGGGCAGAGGTTGAAGTAAAGGGGTGAGTAAGAGGTATTTTGACGGTTGGAATTGGGTTGAGGATGGATGGGGACGTATCGTTTTATGTGTAAATCAGTGGTGGGACACCACTATGATATTTGTGTGTGTGCACATAAAAACCAGTTTGGAATAAAGTAGTTTTATTCAATTTCCGGCCACTGTTCACACTCAACTAACATAAATTGTAATAAAATGTCTATTATGTGATTTGATAAAAAAGAAACCCTTCTATGATTCATTGCCATTCTAAATGACCATAAATCCCCTTTCTCATTACTGTAATGTGGTGTCCTGAGAGAAAAAAAAATACGATAATAAATTATACTTTTATTTAGCAAGAATACAATTAAACAAATTGCAGAGCATGACAGTAATGAAAAACATTACATTGTCATCGTTTCTGTCTTTTTATGCATCTTTTATCTCTTAAGACTCGTTCCTATTCAGTTTGAAAAGCAGTTCCAGAGACATTTCAGTCGCATCTCACGCACACGTATAAATATACATATTTATTTTCTTGTTTCTATTTTTAACTCTTCTATAGATTCATGTTTCTCTAGGGTGGCATTTTCATTAAATCCAATGAAGTTGTTTCGTTTTTATCTGTACGAGTTCACCGCGGTCTCTAATTGAGTTTGTTTCTTTAAAACCTTGTTGTTTTACCAGAAAAGCACAACTGCCATAGGATAAAACTGTGAAACAAATAGACACGTGTCTATGTCTTAAAATGAAGAAAAAAAATCTACTTGAATTAAATTACTCTCTACTCAGAAGTCTATTTGCAGTCAGAGATGCCTTGCGAATTATAAAATTGTGAACTAGAATTGAATGGGCTGATTTTGCAACGACCTTGCTGTGACCTTAAAGGACACTATCTCTTCAAATATTCCAGATTCTTTGCTGATCTTGGTGTCATTTTGAGAACACGGCATCAGATTTGGGTTTGTGGAGTCATTTAACATGCTGGTGATTAGTGTCTCTCAGGATGAGCGAGTGAGTGGTGTTTGCGTCTACAGCGTGGAGAAGTGCGGCCTATAGCGCTCCATCATTAACCCTGACAGAAGCTTTGGTCCGGTCAGTCCCAGACCAATCCACCACTGATGCTGTCTTGATTTTTGTCAAATCATGGAAAGAGTTCTAAAGTAAATGTTAAAAATAATTATTATTTGATATTATTTCAATAATTAAAAAATATATAATTTATTGTTAAATCTTTGTTCACATTTTAAGTGTGTAAATATGAAATGCATTGGTATCATGTAATGTTGAAAGCATTGAAATAGCGTTCAATTTAAGTTTAATTTACACAAATATTGCAGTTTAAATATTTTTTATATATATATATATATATATACGAATTCTGATTATATGTACAGATCTAACCAGAGAAACAAAAAAACATGTTTTTATTTAAACTTTAAATTCAAGAGTCAAACATAACATTCTGTATATTTTTGTAACAATTAAGATTTTACTATGCACCACATTAATCTTTACTAGTGTCATAAATGTTGAGCAGGAAAGCAAGTTGAGTCTCAAATGCAGTTTCGACATTACAACTAGATGCACTATGGTGAATATTTAATCTCAGCACAAGCTAGTGACAAATAATTAATGTAAAGTGGCAAATAAAAAGTGTCAAATTCCTTTCATCATTGTCTTCCAACATACTAAAAAAATGACCACAAATGGAATTTAATCAGCAAAATGTCACATTTACTGTATATTTAAGAACGATTGGAACATTTAAATCTTGTTTTAGGCATACATTTCCCATAACTCGCTTATGATCAGAAAATTGCATATATGTATGTGTGTGTATATATATATATATATATATATATATATATATATATATATATATATATATATATATATATATATATATATACATATACACACACAAATTGTTAGAGAACCATGGGGACACAGAAGAAAACCACTTATGGTTCTTCAGCTTATAAGAACATTGAAAAAATGAAAAAAACTGTAATTACCTACAGTGAAAGAGAAAGTCTTCTCCCTTATCACCATCTGTCAGACACTTTATCATCTAGGTCCATCTGTCTGTTCAGTGTCTGTTTACTCTGACTCTCAAAAGGTTATGCCAACTCCCCACCCGGGGACGTTAAGGCCAACCTGGACGGACCTCGTGTGTGACGGAATGAACCATTGCGTGAATTTCTGACCAAGATTTTACCTCAGAAACATTATTAGGGCAACACATCTTCTGAACCACTTCTTCATTTATTTCTGGTTCTTGAGGATCAAAGCAGCATCTCTGTGACTGGGATTCAACCTCAGTTATTTTTTACTCCTAACTACAAAGACTGAACTGGGTTTGGTTTTCTGAAACTTGGTTTTCAAACTTCGAAACTGCTGCTTAGCAACAGCAGCAACCTTATACAATACCATCATTATTAATGATCTATATATATATATATATATATATATATATATATTTTTTTTTTTTTTACACATTTATAAATTGTTATTAATTTAATAATCATTTTGTAGCAAATATTGTTCAATTACAGCTATGTAATTTATTTTGCAATGCGAGTTTATTTTGCAAGTGCATCCAAAATGTGTATAAAGTATGTCATGCATAGGTTCATTAAAAATTATAAGTTCAATACGTAGTTAATGTTTCCTAAATCTGAATACCAAATTTTCCCATTTTTAAAACATTGTTTAAAACTCATTTACCACAAACCAAAGGTTCATGACTGTGCGAATTAATTTTTACACTTTAATCTTGCCAGTAAACGAATATGTGTATGTTTTACGTTCATATTTACGTTTGTTATTTATCCATTCAATTTATCCAAGCCTGTTTTTGCAGAGGAAATATATAAAAGTGAGGATTGCGAGCCTCTTGACGTGGCTTTAAAAGATTTTCCAATCCACTTTTATTCCCCACTAAGGTCTATTAATCTGAGATGCAGATACTTATCTGACTCTGATTTATCCGCTTATAAATGAGCTGGCATATGTATGAGATTAAGCATTGGCTTGGTGTGGGGTTTATAGTTAAGGTTTATGATTGAAGATGGAGCCATGACGGAGCTTTGGAGTCATAATGAGTGTCCTGTGGTTTTATGTGTCGTCCAGCCAAGAAAAAAAACATCCAAAATCAAACGTTAGGCCGATGTTAATTTCTTAGACGTTCCGAGAGTCATTTCTGTATTTTGACGATTGGTTTGTTAACTAATGCAAATTGCAAATCTGCTACTCATTGGATTGTAGCTTGGTAACAAAATTCTGTCAGCTTGTGCATTCAGCGAATCCTTCAGTTACACAAGCCAAATGAGACAATTACCTAGAAACTCACTGGTGGGCACGACTGTGACATTGTGAAGACTTTTATCTGTGTTTTTGTGAAGTTCACTTCAAACCGGGCCGTAATTCAGTCCAAAAATTATCTGTTTACTCAAGCTTTACTCTCTTTGTGCTTCTCCCCCACAGCTCGCATTTCATTCTGGCTTTGAACCGATATAAAGTAAACAGGCTCTCAAGGTCCCATAATCTGGATTAATATGGATGAGACGTCCCATTAACAACAAAAGAAGTCCTGAAGGGGGAGACGCTTGAGAAAGTGGGAAGGTAGAAGTGGTGTACACTTCCCCAACAGAGGATCAATAGAATTCTGTCAGCACAAACACTTTGTGAAACAACATTTCTATTGGCTTGCAAAAATGACGGCAGCGCTCCCTCCATCACAGCACTTTTTGTACAATTTGCTACTTCATGGTTGCCACAATGTTCAGTTCTAAAAGAAGAATAAAGACCCTCGGTGGAAGGACAGGGTCTAAATCTCTCAACTTACAGCAGGTACTTTACTTGAATATAGAAATATGACACATTAGATGGAAAGTGTTTTTATCATAAACTTCAGGATTCAAACTCTTCCCAAACAACAAACTTCTAAAAGCGCTCCACCAATCACAGTTCAATTCAAGGAAGAGAAGAAAAAGAAGGGTCATCAGTGGAAGGACAAAATCTCTTCCAAATCTCTTAACTCAGTAATGTTTCGTACTAATAGAATTGTGGCATGGCACATTAGAAGCAAAGTGTTTTCATCATCTACTTGATGTATTTCAGGGACTCAAACGTCTCCAAAACCAGAATCCGAAAGAGCTCCATGCCTCAAGACCACAACATTTTCTTTTAACATTTTCAATTGCAGAAGAAGAACACATGTCCTTCTTAGAAACGATAAGTGTTTTCATCGTGGTCTATTTCTCAACGTCAGGATCTCAAATTTCTCCAAAACACCAGAACTAAGAGCTCCTTCAACCAAAACATTTGAATTCAAGGAGGAGAGGAAAAAATGGTCTTTGCAAGATAAATAAACAGTAAAGTTGTTTAAAAGGTGTTTTCATAATCAACTTAATTTAAGGGCGTCAAACTTCTCCAAAACACCAAAACTGAGAGTTTCTACCCTTCCTATGAATTTTATTTTTAAGAAATTGCTCAATATCAGATAACTGTATTTGCTGGTAGATGGTACACAGGATTCACGACATTTCATCATCTACTGCTCAATGTCAGGCCAAAGTGTCCAAGCCTTCGGCTGGAGGGCCAATGTCCAGAAAAGTTTACTTTCAACCTTTTCCAAAATACCCAACTGAGACGTTCTACTACTTCTGGTGAGCTTTATTTCCTGGTTGAGCTGTTTTTGATTAAGGTTGGAGCAAAACTCCGCAGGACACTGGCCTTCCAGGAGCAGGATTAGCCACCCCTGGTCTGAAGGCTGAAGAAGGGTCCATCAAATATCTGCACAGTTTATTCCCAGGAATGCAATAAATTGAAAGGTGCTGGCTTTGTCTTAGTGAGTCTGTGTGTCTGATGGATTATGCACACAATTGCAGCAACTCAGACATGTTGGAAAATCAATACAAGACATTCGAGGTATAAAATAAACCCAATTTATACTGCGACAGACAACTCGTAACCATCCATCTGTATAACAGTAAATCACGTCTTTGACTTACCATCCCGGGGTTTACCGATGACTAAGTGCGTCCTGGCAGAAATCACTTGTAATGTCTTGACCACTGAGCTCGGTCCTTCCCAGTACAATCTCATACAGAAAAGCATTATGGGATGTGTGATTACTAGCCACTTGCTCTTGTACTCCTCGTGGCTTTTCTTTGCACATATGAAGGCTCTTCGGGGTTTATCTTCAGCATATCCCCACTTTATTTCCCCCAGGCTGTGAAAGAAACAGACACTCGGGTTCATCCACAGACAGTATTCATGTGTAAAGCTGACATTCCAATAGAGATCGTCCTACTCACAGAGTTTAAAGCATACAGAGACAGAGAACTCGCATTGTCTGAAATTGTCGCTATAAAATGAAATGTTTAAGTCACTGTCACAACTATTTAGTCCACAGATAAAGATTAATTGAATATAAGGTATACTAGAGAGTTAACAGTTAATTGCTAGAAAAGAAGGACATGTAGTTGCCAAGAGAGCAAGGCAATAATTAATGCCTAAAAATGTATTCAGTAGCTGTCCTGCTCTGTGATTGGTTGGTCTTTAATTGGTATGTCATTGCAGTGATTGGCACCAGCTCCCCATGACCCAAAAATAGAAAAGGCAGACCATTAAATGAAGCAATGGATACATGCGAGTTCATATTACAATCTACCAATGAAGAACAACATTTTACATTTAGTACAGTACATTTTATTTGTAACAACAATTTTAATCTATTTAAACATTAAACATAAAAAAATTAATAGCCATTTACAATATTCCCATTGTTTCAAATAGAATTAAAAATAGGGTTAAAAAAATTGAATAGAATATAACGCCTTTATTGTCATTGTATCACAGGGTTACAATGAAATTAGTATTGCTACTGTACTCCCTTAGGTGCAAAAAGAAAGATATGATAACGGTAAAATATGCACACTGAATAACCAATATAAATAACTACAATACGTTAAAATATGTTCCAAAATATAAAAGGGAAGGAATGTGTTACATATAACAAGATACAAGAACAAGAGAACAAATTGAGAGAAAAGGAAAAAAAAAAAACAAATTTGGAACATTTTCTTTCAAGACTTTTTTTTAACAACAAATGTAGCTTCATTAAACATCTTGCATATTTAGCTATTACCCGAATGCTCTGGGTTTTGACCAACTGGCAGAAAACCCTTTGAGACCCGTTACATCTGTTGGCAAGCTGTCGGTAGATAAAATTGTATTTACTGGAATGAGAAACGTACAGTAACAGAGCGAAACCACATTGAAACATCATTTCAGATTGATTTCAATACAACAGATCAGGAATGGATTTCTTTGAGATTATAGTTCAGATTTTTTTTTTTACATTTTCCTAGTAGGTACCTTTCCAATTGCTATTACTGAATATCTGTACATATTACAAAAAATGTACACTTAAAAGGTAAAACGAAAGGTATGGGTGGTAAAATATATACAGACATTGTAAATTATAATGTTACAAAGAGTATAAAGAATATATAAATCTTAACGGTACATGATGTAATATATACATCATACTACACCGTGCTCCCCTATATTTATTAAATCATCCAGCATGTGTACATATATGTTCTTACTTACATTTAATTTGTATCACCATTATGCACTTTGTAATTCATATTGCTTTTTCTGTGCTTCCAAACTGCGTTTCGTTGTCTCATACCTGTACTTGCCAATGACAATACAGTCGACTCTATTCTATTTGAATCTAATCTTATCTTACACCATCATTCCAATTCAATGCAACAAATAAAACATTAAAAACTGCATTAAGGTATATTTCATTCAATTTAAATATAATTAAAATGTAGTTTGATATGCATTACACTGTTAAAAGTATAAACGTGCAATGTAATAAAAACCCTGACTTTTCTTCAGAAAGCATAAAACGCACATTAAAAGGCAGAACTTGCAGTCTGCACATATAGAACGGCCGTGGCTCTGGGCCAGCAGGTGTATGTGTCACAGTGACCTTTTTCCTCAGCACATCTCAAGAGTGGCAATGAATCAGGAGCCGGGCCCTCTACATTATTTAAGTGACTTCTCTAACAGTACACTAACAGCACTGCTCCTACAGATGAATAATAGCACAAAATGTATTAAAGTTTCACCTCACTAGGACAACTGAGACCTTATCTGAACCGGTTCCTTATAGAGAGAAGGTCTTCATCAGAATAAAAGCGGATTCATTCTCTTGAGTGATTGAAATTACGGAACACTTTATCGACATCATGATTGTTCTCTATATCTACTTGTGGGCCATATTCTTACTTTATATTGACATATTTAGTGATTAGAGTCAATGTTAGACTAAGGAGTTATGATTGTGAGACAACTTTGGAATAACTTTCAATTTGAGACGTCTGAATTTAGGTACATTTAGAGGAAAATTGCCACGGTCACCAGTGAACTTTACCAATTTGCTGAACGGTCATCAGAAAATGACCACAGTGTTTGGGAACAACCTTTCTCTGTGATAAAAAAATAGCAAAACCTGGGTCACATTCTCACGTTACAGACCACCATTTTCACTCTGTGCTGAGAATCAAAATTACTAATCTTGATCCAAATATTCCAACACTGGTTTCTGAAAAAGAACTGAATATGTTGCAATAACAAAACAAAAAAAATAATGGGATTTTTGCAACACTTATTGATTTTCATTTCTTTCTCAACTTTAGGCAACTAAACATTTTGTATGAATTGTACATTTTCTGTGATTTGTGGCCCATGACATTCACAGCAAAGAAGAGTTTGGCTTCATATTTCACTGATCCAAATGTTTAGAGATGTTAAAGAGCAGAGCGTCTATTTTAAATCCCTTGCATGCAAACTCGCAGAAGAGTACCTGAAAACTGAACTTGAGTAAACGCACGGATACTTACTGTAAAGAATTACTCCATTACAAGTTACAAGTCACCAATTCCAAGAAGACTTGAGTAAAAGTATGGTGAGGTATCCAAAGAACATTACTCGTACTGAATTTAGGCTCAAAAAACAACAAGAAATTCCTGTTCATGTGATTTATCTCATAAATAGCATCCAGTACCTTTAGCATCCTGCAGATGGCGATATCACCATGTCAGCCCAACGCAGACCGCAGTAGAAATACAGATCTGGCCATTAAAAACGAATTAAAGTGATCTTGCGTGGGACTGGAAGAACAAGATACAACTGTGCAACTCACCAACTACAGTATACTGGTATTTGTGACCAACGCCCGCCAATATAACTATAAGAGTTATAATTAAAAGCTTGTAAAGACATTAAATGAGGACACGTTTTAGTGAACTCTTTGGTTAATTAATTATATACATTTTGTCATGTTCTTGTTGTAGTAGTATTTTTATCAATGGCTTTTGGCTTCGAATGGTTTGGTCTTGTGCTTTACGTTTTGTATCTGTAAAATCTAGTAACAAGTAACAGTAAGTGTCCATTCTAATGTAGTAAAGAGTACACATACTCAATTCCAAACGTAGTCAAGTAGAGTAAAAGTTGCTTACATATTTTATTTTCAGTACAAGCCAAAAAAGTAAATTTACTTCCCACCACGGCACACTAGACCTTGAGAAGCAAAGCATCGCGCCACCCGCATTACGCCCAGCTCCCCACCCGCACCATCCCACCAACACTGCCCCTGACAGACAAGCACAGCAGAACAAGACTAAAAGCGAAAGGACAAACAGCGCGGCCACAATGAGGAGCAAGATGAATGACAGTGGAAGAAAAGATGGATCACTGAACAACCGTGTGGGACCAAATAATGAAGGAAGCCCCCTTCTGGCACCCCTTCACATTTCTCTAAAGGACCTGATGGAGGGTGAGACAAAGTTAGTGTTCGGTGACGAAGAGAACATTACCCGCCAGCCCCTGCCCTACACCGCCACACAATTAATGTGTCAAGCGGCTGAAATAGGAGGGTCCGCGAGTGGACCTAATCTCAGCTTTCTGCCTCAAATTGACGAATGGCCCGATGTAGCTTTACAGGACGCCAACTCGTACTACCACCAGAAGAAATATGCCACCGCAGCTAGCCGCTCCACTACAGCTACTCGATATTCAAATGATGCCACCTGCTTCTCCAAAAGGCCTTCATCAGCTCTGCTAAAGCACCAGCTAGATGTTCTAGATGGCGACACAGATGGCGAGTCAAAAAACGTGAACAGCCGCGTTCGCACCTACCATTGCCGATTAGACACAGACTAAACGGCGGAAAATTGAATCTAAACTAAGCACTCCTTCAAAAGCAGCTGGTCTGCTCATAACAATGTAAAAAGCGATTAACAAGCAATTACACCGAGCTGTAAATTCTTCACAACTTGCGTATTTTTTTACATTCACTTTTATGTTATACAATTCGCTGCAAGGCAAAACGCATGTTGTTTCGCGCATTAGCATGACGCGGAGTTTGATTTCTTACACCAAGCTGAAACCATAATGAACGTCAATCTATCAGGAAATACTCTGTGATAATTATAGTTATCATGATTGTGTGTCAGTTAGTTCGAAAAGATGTAATTCACTGTGACGTGACGACGTCCAAATATAACCGAACGCCGATCTCGTAGCGCCTTTGGGACGTTTGAGGGCATTCTATCAGTTCAGAAGTGCGTTTGTGTAAGGAAATCACGCGTGCAGACAAGGGTTCAGCATGCTGGTTTGTACTGGCAAGTGAAAAACCCACCCACATGGTTCTGATTATAGACATTTCTTCCGATTCCACTCATTTGCAAATGCTAATTTAGATATGAATCGAGCTAGCACAAAAGGGAGCTTAAACTGAACGGAATAACCCAAATATTACTTTGCGCAAGCGTTTCTGGAGAGTTTCACATACTTACCCTGAAGAGCTTTAATGACTGTTTGCAAACTGCTGGAGCTCAGAGGCTCTTTACATGTCATTAGAATTCTGATCATGCGTTACTATTCTTATATCCACGGCTTTACTGTGCATCCGGTGAATTCTGAGCAACAAATCAATTCTCCTACGAGATCAAACGAGGTGAGGGAGTCGGGGTTTAGTCCCCATCATGGCTGGTGGAGACTGTGCGGATCACGGTGGCTTCTGTGTTATTTAATATGAGACTTTATTTGACAATTATTAGTTCATTAGATCTTAATCAGTTAATTGTTTCTTGTCATTAGTTAGTTCATGCCACCTGTCAATCATTGTCAGTGTTTTAGGTTGTGATTTACGTTTTTTTTTTTTTGCTTTGTTTTGTCAGCAAAAAAAAACAAAGTCAATCTGGGGCAATCTTTTTGTTTATTAAATGTAATTAGTATGATTTATATGCGCATATACCAAAATCAGAACGCAGTGCGAGAGAGGTATACAGGTCAATTTGTGAAACTTATTCTTGACTATTTCAACTTGGATTTATTTTTTCACTTATTTGGACAAATACTACGATATTGTATAGAACAGTGGTGTATAGTACTTGAGTAAATGCGCTTATTTTGGCTACTTTGTACTTGTATTGAGTATAAAAAATGTAGGCAACTTGTACTTGACTACATTTTTGATTGAATAGATCAACTCTTTACTCCACTACATTGGATTAAATTGTGCAGGACAAGTGGACATCTATTTCTACTGGTGGTTATTTTTTGAGCGGACAAGGCGATATTGCCATCTGCAGGGTGCTGAAGGTACTGTATACAGTTTTTTTCTTTTTTATTTATTCTGTTCTGCCATTTTGAAAAATTGAGGTGTTAAATTTAAGTTCTATACGCATTAGGAAACAAAACCTCACAAATAGTCACATTTTTTGGGGGGGCTTTTCTTGGCCAAAATTTAGACGCTACACTAAAAACAAAACACTTGAGTTCTATTAAAATACTTTACTCATCTTGTTGGAATTTGTGACTTTTGGAATTGTAATAGAGTAATTTGTACAGTAAGGCATCCATACTTTTTCTCATATTGTTTTCAGATACTCCAGTATTGTTTTACTTACACCTCTGGTATAGAAAATACTACAATGATTCTGATTCTCGTTATTTAAACTCATTTTAATTCACTCTGTTTAATCTCAATAATCCAGACCGCTTCAATCATCAGCAGCAACAAATAAAGACCCGAACTGACCTGTGGATATTGTAGCCATGAAGTCATTTTATAAGTGGCCGGTCAAACTACAGCCTTCTCACCTCCTGTTAACAGTAGCTTGCTATGTCCAGTCCGTCATGGCCCTGTGCCGCTCTCCTCTGCTCCTCCATTAATGTGTGAAAAGAGAAGGAACGCTTGTGGTTTCTCTAAGCTATAACTCATCCTGACTGCACTGCACCCTTGAAAGTTCTGACCGTCTTAAGAAATGAAATGCTAACCTTTTCAACTCCTCCTGCAATGATGATGACCTCCACAGGCCGAGTAATGATGTAACAATGAATAGTGGACAAATAAAAAAATATATATTTTATTAGAAAAGATCCATACAATTTGTAGGCCTGTACCATTTTTCAATATATTTATATTAAAACAACGTTATCTGAAAATAGCTGAATTAATAAAATAAAGCGTTCTGATCCCAGAATGTTTATTTGTGCAGCTCAATAATGCAAAATAAACTATTTTTATGCAAATCATCATTGATAAAGTTTACTTCAAAAAGATTGTTTATACTAAAATCTCTTAAAATCTGCATGATCTTGTCTAATGTGTTTCGAATTGCACACCAAGATAAAACGGCATATGAAGAAGAACGTATTTACAACACACGTACCCTGTTGATTCTTCTGCAATGTGGAAAGACAGTGAGTTGCAGGAAGTGTGTTTAAATAGCCTTAATAGAAACAGATGGGTTGTCGTGGAAACATTGAGCCAACAGCAATTCTCTGATTGAAATAATTCTCTCTCAAAGCCGGTCCAAAGCATATCAAAAGCACAGTCTGAAAGCCAATTACACACAGTTTAAGTTGTTCAGGGAAATGAATGTCAATTTAGAGGTGACGAGTGTAGACAAAATAATCGCCGAAATACGGTTTGGATGACCTCAACTTTGTTTATTTCTTTTTAAATTCAGTAAAGCATGATTCACACGTCCTTGTCAAGGCTTTTAAACCCACATACAAAAAAAAAATCTACAAAACCATCTAGAGAAATATATCAAAACTAAATATCTATATTCTGCTTAATACAAATACAAAAAAAAGAAAGAATATATATTTTTTAATTATTATAAATTATTTTATAAATAAAATAAAATTAAGAGAGAGAGATAAAGAGAGAGAGATAAAGAGACGAAATAAAGAAACAATAATAATAATAATAATAATAATAATAATAATAATAATTGAACCTTTATTAGTGAGCAAAAGAGAGCGAGAGGAAGAGAAAAAGAAACTAAATTAAAGAAAAAGATGATTTTTGTAATTCTAAATTTGTTCTTATACCATACATACTTTTATAAAAAATATCAATGTTAACTCATTATTTTCTCTCAGTTATGATGATGGATGGATGGCTATATGGATGATCAGACAGAAAGAAGGAAGAATGGGCAATGAATGGATGGATGGAATAATGGATAGACGAACAAGAGAAAGGATGGATGAATAGATGGATGGATGAACAGAAGGAAGGAAGAATGAATGCATGGATGGATTGATGTTCAGAAAGATGGATGGATGGATGGATGGACAAAAGGAAGGAAGAATGAATGGATGGATAGATGGATGGATAGATGGATGGATGGATGGATGGATGGATGGATGGATACAGTACTAGACCCATAAATACTTTTATAATAAATATCAATGTTGACACGTTACTTTCTCTCAGTTTTAAATATTGTCCGTGTGTTTTTATTTTTAGTTTGAGACCCTTGTGATTGCTTGGTAATTTATATGCATAAACATTTTCATTAAATCATTACAATTATTACAATTACCGTATTTACGCAAAAATAAGCACCCCCTATTTTCAGTTTAACTAAAAAACTTGAAGGGTGCTTATAATCGCCGATTTCAAAAATCCGCGTATTTTAAGATGCTCATTTTTCGACATTTCAAGTCCGGAGTGTAATGACGGCGCGAGTGCACCGAGTGCAGCGGGCTCAGCCTCAGTCAGTTCTTAAAAGGAGCAGTCACAATTAAATGGAAACATGTAGTCTTTCCTTATATTATTTATTATCGATTTTCAAGTACAGAAGCGTTAAAGTGAACGATGAGAAGGAGGAACACGCGTAGATCTTTCAGATGGCCAGTTAAAAACTGCGGTCTCGCCAGCCGCGCCTGTGAAAACCGTGGACTTCTCATCCGCACTTGCTTTTTCCCTTGCGCTACTAATACGCTGATTACGTTTTATCTTGACACCGGCGAATTAATTCGTCCTTCCTAATACTTTTGTATCCATTTTTTAAGCACAACAGCATTAAAGTGAACAGTGCGAACGAGGAACATGCATAGATGTTTCAGGTGGCGTGTTTTAAACTTGTCTTGACACCTGCGAATAAAAGAAATGAAAACGAGTAAGTTCATTTTTTCCCTCAAGACATTGCACAAACAGGTAGTCTAGAAACAACAAGAAGCTAGGGTTTAGTTTTTTTTTAACCGCTGCAACAAGTGACTTAATATCCGATTTATAAGAAATGATTTTCGTACCTGTTTTACTCTATGGGTGCTTCTCAATTCTCTATTTGTGCGTCCTCGCATCCTTTCCTAGCTCCTTTCCTTGCTCCTTAGCTCCACCCCTTGAGGATGCGGGAGAAGGACGAGAGGAAAGGACGCGAGGTCGGAGAAATCGAATCTAGAGAAATGATATGTCCTCGCTTCCTAACGCGTCACTTCAAAGCGTCGTCTATTAATGATGACACCACCCACACCAACCACACGCACGTTGGGATTATTTGATAAGATTTAATGAATGTTGTAAAGATGTTGTAAAAACTCCGCAAAATACCAAAGATATATTTTTTTTTTCATTTGATAAAATTCAAACGTCTACAACAGTTCTTGAATTTTAACAAAACAAACATTTGTGTATTACAATTGTACAATACACTGTACAAAAAAACAACCGGCTATACAAATGTATAATTAAAGAAAAGTGATTTAAGTATATATTGAAGTTCGTGAAGATTCATGCATCCTTTGATTAACTGTCTCCTCATCAGTCCTATGTAGAAAGAATTTTACACAACAGTTATGAATGGCAATGTGTTTGTTTCATTTGAGCCCTAACTAAATACAACTAACGAAATCAATACTAAAATATTTTACCATGACAATAAAGGCATTCAATTCCATTCAAAATTCAATTCAATTCAAAAGAATGTTATAATAAACATTGGTTTAGTGATACTAAAATAAACACGGAAAAACGTGACGAAAGTATAAAATTAAAATTAAAGTTTAAGTAAAGTTAAAGATTAAAGTACTAAAAATATATCGAAATTAAACGTGATCAAAACATAACCAGCAATTAAAAAAAGTTTGCACTCAATCGCGGTTGGTGGAGACGTGAAGAGGGCGGAGAATTCAGACGCGCGTCACGCTAAGTCGGTAAAACACTTCCGCAAAGCATACACTGGTGTATCCTCGCTCATGACGCCTCCAGAAGCCTCCTCCACCCTCGCTCCTCGCCTCTTCACGGTGCAATTAGAGAATTGAGATGTCCTTCAAGATGGCGACGCTCGATCGATTTCCGGGTCATAGGAGGAGGACGGAGGATCGAGGACATGAGGAGGCATATTGAGAAGCACCCTATGTCTTCGCCGCTGCGACTTAGAGAAACAAGACGCAGCGCTGACGTCATCGGCTGAGCTGTACTCTTCAGCTTCTCTCATTTCTTCAGTTCCGTCCAGTGCGTTGGAAATGCCGGTCTTTTTGAAGCTTCCCACAACTCAGACGTGTTCTCCCCATGTTGTCACTGCCACTGACTGACCTTCGCAGCAATACATCGCCTCTCGTTTGAGTTAAAAGTCCCGTAATAATACTATTAAAAAAAAATTAATTTTGTAATTTGTTTTTATGATTGAAAAATCAGGGGGGGTGCTTATATTCGCGGGGTGCTTATATTCGCTTAAATACGGTAAATCATTACAAATCCTTTGCATTCTTGTTATTACTATTCTGTATGACATTGAACCCATGACCCGTACTCTACTCATTGAGATATTAAAGTTAAAACCCTATGAAAACCCATTATTTTCTTGTATTTATATAATTAAACACTTTAAATACTCTGGCCTACATGTGGGGTTCATTAAGGCAAATCAAACACTCTCACAGATGAATTCTTGATATCTCACTTGCAGTTATCCAAAGGTTTAAGTGAATTAAAAAAAAAAAAAAAAACATCAGTTGTCAATTCTTCTTTCCCTTCTCCTGGTGGAACAGTGTTCGAGTGCAGGAGAATGTGGGTGGGAAGCCTTCAAACACAGCTTTGTTGATTACTGTCGAACAGATTTTGTATATATTAGCTTCATGCTCGACGAGCAGGAACGCAGCAACACAATTCTGATAAAAACACAAAGATGGCAGGTTTGGTATTCTGTGATGACAACACTTTCCGAGCGTTTATAGTCGTACGGCGGCGTGTGTCTTTCTGTCATGTCCTCAGGTTGGAGGTGCAGTTTCAAACAATGTTCTATTTCACGCTGTCACTACGTTTCTGATCCTCAAGTAATTATAGGGGGTTTTTTTTGTGCCTCCATCCTCCAAAGAGACAGAGTTAAAAAGAGACACTTCAAAACGCTTGATCTCATGTCGAATTAGCGAGTTTAAATTCACACTTTTTAAAAAAGGCAAATGTTAATATTTCATAACAAAACCGTATTTTTATGTTTAATAAGATGAATTTTGACACATTTAAAAGGGAAAATTATGACATTTCTGCAATCAGCTCTTGGCTCATTTTACGCTTAAAACAACCTAATTTTATTTTTGGTCCTTGTCTGGTTTTGCATTTGAACCGAACATGTTTCTGAAAAAAGTTCATCATCTAGTGATGATAATATAACTAAAATGATTCAGACTTGGTGCGTCTAATTAATCAGAGTTTAATAATATTTCAAATGTATTTGACACTGCTGCACAGCGGTGTAGTTGTTGTCTCACAGCAAAGGATAGATGGACAATGGATGTAATGGATGGATGAATGGATGGACGGATGAACAAGTGAAAGGATGGATGGATGGATGGACAGACAGTAGAATGGATGGATGGATGGATGGATTGACAGAAATAAGGATGGATGGTTGAATGGACAAAAGAAGGGCTGTATAGATGGATAGATAAACGGACAAAAGAATGGATGAATGGATGGATGAATGAATTTATGGATAGATGGATGGACGGACAGAAAGAAGGATGAGCTAACAAGAGAAAGGATGGATGGATGAGTAGATGGATGGATTGATGGATGGACAGAAGGAAGAATGAATGGATAGATGGATGGATGGATGGATGAATGGATGGATGAAGAGAAGGAAGGAAGGATGAATGGATGGATGGATGGATTTATGGACAGAAAGATGAATGGATGGACAAAAGGAAGTAAGGATGAATGGATGGATGGATTTATGGACAGAAGGATGAAAGGATGGATAGATGGATGGACTGATGGATGAATACAGTACTAGACCCTTAGTCATAAACTAATCAAAAGCAAAGCCCAACGTTTTTATAGGTTAATGTGCCTGTAGTTCAATATCTGTGACTTGTCTCACAAATAAATTATTCAGGACCGTTATAGCAGATAAAGTGCAGTTCTGAGCTCAAGAAAGGCTTTTCTTCTCCACACTCTCTCGCTCTCCAGCAAAAGCTCCACGATTCATCAGCCTCGTCAAACGCCTGGCGCCAGACCCTCAATTACCCGCCACCTCGGCCCGCACCAGCACATGTAAAGCACCGGGAACATTTCACCAGGCATTAGAAGGCAGAGCGATGCGCCCGGTGGTGCCCTGCGTGTTGCGGAACGACAAGATGGAACGGCAATTAATGGAGCTTCAAAGTTGACTATGATCTGTGGCAGCCAGCTGTGTTTTTATGGAGGTGTCGCCGCTCCGCTGAGGTCTCGAGTCTTGTATGTCAGTCTAACACACTGACGCACCTGTCCAGGTCCACGCTGGAAGCCATTCATTCAGGGAATAAACCAACCCAGGGAGATGCTGTAGGTTTAAACAGTCATCTAGAGGGGGAACGTGTGCAGATGCTGATCGCAGAGTCGCTCATGACTGATTGTGTGACACTGACATGCAGAAATTATAGACAATCTGTTTGAAGAATGGACGAATGGATGGTAGGATAAATAGACAGACAGGAGAATAGATGCATAGATGGATGGATGGACGGACAGACAAGAAAATGGATGAATGGACAGACAGAAGAATAGATGCAAAGATGGATGGATGGACGGACAGACAAGAAAATGGATGGATGGACCGACAGAAGAATAGATGCATAGATGGATGGATGGACGGACAGACAAGAAAATGGATGGATGGACAGACAGAAGGAATGACGGATGAATGGACAGACAGAAGGATAGATGGATGAATGGACAGACAGAATAACGGTTGTGCAGATGGATGAATGGATAAATGGATGGATGGATGCATAAATGGATAAATAGATGGATGGATGGATGTATGGATGAATGGACAGAATAAAGTACGCAGATGGATGGACAGACAAGATGAGGGACACATTTGATGGATGAACAGACAGAAGGAAAGATGAATGAATGGACAGACAGAATAATGGATGTATAGATGGATGAATGGATGGATGAATGGATGGATGGACAAAAAACATTGTATATATGATGGACAGACAGGAAGGATGCAATGACGGATGAATGGATAAACAGACAGACAGACAGACACAGAACATATGCAGATGCAGATCGCAGAGTCGCTCATGACTGATTGTGGGACATTGAAATACAGTTAATAAACCGTAGATAATTGGTTTGAAGAATGGACGAATGGATGGACACAAAATGGATGCATAGAAGGATGGATGGACAGATCGACAAACAGAATAATAGATGCATAGATGACTGGATGGACGGACAAGATGGATGGATGGATGGATGGACAGACAAAAGGAAAGATGAATTAATAGACAAAGAGAAGAATGCATGTAAAGATGGATGAATGGTTAGATAGATGGATGGATGACAAGACAAGAGGAAGGATCCAAGGATGGATGAATGGATAAACAGACAGACAGACACAGAACGTATGCAGATGCAGTTTGTATTCATCTGTCTGTCTATCTGACCGTCATATACAAAGTATACGTATCTAACTGTAACTATCTGTCTATCTGACTGTCATATACCATCCATCCATTCATCCATCCATCATTTCAAGTAAATAGTCACATGTAATCTGTATATTCCATGTCTCATGCATTTTAAATGGTTTTTAAAGAAACAACATTTTAATACTAATGAACATCAGCGGCACGCAGTGATTTATTTATTTATGCTGATTCCATTGCAACTGTGATTGATCGGTCTCATTTTCGGTTGCAAATTGTTCCCGGAAACATGATTTCACATTTCCCCCATAATAATTTGCAGGAGTATCCGGCTAAACCTCATTCGTTTTCACAAGCACCTACGACAGTTCATGGCGGATCGACTGCTGGGAAAGCCCTGTGAGGCAGTGAGGTAAAATTGGCATTAATGGAGGGCTGAGAGAAAAGAGCCTCTCCTGAAAATGAAGACAGATTCACTAGACGAAAAGCTCCCAGTCATTTAGACAAACCCACCAACACATGTCTGCCCAGTGGTTCGTTACATTTCCCTCTGTTCTACAGGCCCAAGCTGGAAAAATATGGCCCTGCCTGCACATAAATACTACAGCTTCAGTAAATGGGCAAGTGTTGAAAGAACAAAGTTACAGCGAAACTGCAAAT
Source organism: Paedocypris micromegethes (assembly GCA_028031935.1). Classification (NCBI taxonomy): domain Eukaryota; kingdom Metazoa; phylum Chordata; class Actinopteri; order Cypriniformes; genus Paedocypris; species Paedocypris micromegethes. Next base: position 2,577,250 of record CM051496.1, on the reverse strand, counting down.
ACATTCTCTCCCACAATGCCAACTGACATTTCCCATGTAGCCTTCACAAACTAATGTTCCATATGTGTTTAAATGATACGAGTGCCAAATGTTTTCTCCTTTATTGGTCTTTTCCAAGAAGACGGCATCAATCAGATATTGGACAGTGGTGGAATGAATTGTTAGAGGCGTCACTTGTGCAAAATGCCAGCGCCAACTGGTGGCTGGTGGTGCCATTTATCGTGAAGAAGTGACGCTCCATTTGTTCTTTTTCAAGCCACATTAACCCGGTTGAGAGATAGATTAGTGTTTAAAATGAATACTTTGTTCTGTTTTTTTTGTTCTAGTCCAATCACCCTTTAGTTCTTTCATTCACTAGTCTGTTCATATAACCAGAGTTATGAAAATACTTGAGTAAATGTACTTTGTTACTTTACTTAAGTATGTTTTTGGCTACTTCAGTATCAAAAATATAAGCAACTTTTACACTCTTTTCCACTGCATTTCTGATTGAGTAACTGTACGTTTCACTCCACTACATTTGAATTGACACTTACCTTTACTTATTACAGTACGTCTGGATTGTGCGCGACAAACCATAATCGATTTTTACAGAGGTTTTTATATTTTAGCTTAATTTTTTGGTGCAACATGAATAAATGTAGTGCCTATAGCAGGCAATCACATCAAAGACAAAGTCAGCTCTGAATTTTATTTATTTTTAAGTGAGTTTGATTTTGTTCTTAATTTTATTTTGTTTTACCATTTTTGAGACATGGAGGTGTTAAATTTCGTTTCTGTATTAGAAAATAAAACAACCTCATGAATAGAGTTTTCTCCCATTTCTTTGTTTTTTTAGCGTAAACTCAGTATGAGTAAAATGCTTAAGGTCTTTTAAAATTGGATACTTTTATTGCTACTTTGACTCAAGTCTTTTTTATAGTGATGAATTTTTACTTGTATTGCAATAGCTGATACAGTATGTATCCGTACTTTTACTTAAGTATTGTTGTCCGGTACTCTTTACACATCTGCATATAACCAGCCTCTAGTCTAGTCCATTTGCTTGTTCGTCCATATATCCAACTGCTAATCCATTATTTCACTAGTTTGCCCATATAACCAACACCTAGTTCATTGTTTTACTAGTCTTCCACATAACCAATCCCTTATTCATTATGTGACTAGTCTGTTTGTATAACCAACCGCTAGTCCAGTTTTCCTCTGGTCTACTCATATAACCAATCACTATTTGTCTATAAAACCACCCACTAGTAATCCATTTGCTAGAGGCGTTATAGGTTTGTTCCTACAACCAACCACTAGTCTATTTTGTCACTAGTTTGTCCATATAACCAACCATTCACCCAATCATCTATTCATTCATCCATTAGTCCATCCTTCCATTCCTCCGCTAGTACACACTGGTCTTTTTATCCATTATATCTTTCACTCACTAGTCTGTCCATCTATTCACCAACCAATCTATTCATTCACTAGTCCATTCATCCATCCATTAGTTTATCCATTTAAATAGTGTGATTAAATAGAGATGTATAATGTAAAAATAAGAAAAGCAACTCAATGTACTTTATCTACATTTGTTTTTTCAAACATCCCTGTACTCACCTTGAGTTGCGGCAGCACTCTAGTGAAATGCTTTTCTTTTATAGAAACACGGTAAACGAAGGAGTCTTTTTGATGAAGTGGTTTGTTTGAGTCTACTGAGCATGGTTGTGCATTTCAAAGAAACGAGTCAGACCATTGAAGCTGGTGCCACTCTTTAACCTAATCACATCCTCCACCCACAGCAGATGCTGTTCCTCCATTTCAGGTCTTTTAGAGAAAAATGCTTCTATGTTTTGAAATTTGATAAAAGTGAATTCTAGGAAAACACAGTCTCCAGAACAAAGAAACCTAATGGCCATTGATCTACCATTTTAGTCAATAATTTGTAATGATTACTTATGTTCGCCCATGACTCATTTAAAGGTAATTCCTTTTGCAAAGTAAAAAGATGTTCCCTCATTTTCTAGAGGTGAAAAAGTCATATGCCAAGCATCAGCAACAAAAATATTAATTCAAAACCACCTTGTGATCAGTATTCAGAGCGTATTTTAGAATGTGACATATTTTCTGAATTTCGTGAAAGCTTTTTTTGTGGCGGACAAAGAAAATCAATGGAAATTTAACTTATGAAAAGCAAATTGTTATACATGAAGTCAAAGTAAATAAAGTTGATTGCTCCTTTCCTCAGGAGTCTCGAGGAGATGTTTTTATTGTTATTTCAGGAAAAGTTTTTGTTGCGCATCACAATGTATCTAACATCCATCTAGATGATGAAGTCTCTGTCCTTCCTCAGCTTCACTTGCTGACAAGGAGTCTGATGAGTCGCCATGGCCTTATCATGAAGAAAAACAGAAATGACCACATAATTTATGCAAATATGTGTTGAGCAGACTGATGGCCTGAGTAAAGAAGCTCGTGAATGGTCTGGTCCTGAGGGCCTGGATGCTACGGTATCTCCAAGCGGCAATAGACTGAAGATTGCGTTCATTTAAGTGGAATTCATTAACTTAAAGGTGTGTCTGGTCATCTCTATGGTTTCTCTGTGGAAAGAGTTCATGGTGGTCTTGAGATTTCTCAGAAAGTACAGGTGCTGATGGGCTTTATTGGTGACGGAATGACCAGCTGAGGTTCTCCACTAGGTGAACACCCAGAGATTTGTTCCAAGGAACCTCCCCTTGGCCTTCAATTTCTAGCGGCAAGTAGTCAAACAACCAATTCTTTGGTCTTCGCATTGTTGAAAGACATGCTGTTGTCTTTGACATGTTGTTTTTTGAGATGTTCCACCTCTTCTCTGTACCCACCAAAGAACATCGTTCTTGCTGATTAGACCTATCACAGTTGTGTCATTAGTTACTGTATCTTGATTTAAGCTGCGCAGTTATGAATCAGCAGAGTGAACAGCAGTGGACTGAGCACACAGCCCTGTGGAGATCCAGTGTTTAGTGAGCTGATGCTGGATGTTCAAGCTCAATAAATAAGAAAAACAGTCTCTTCACTCACTCAAGTTGAAAGAGTAATAATTTTAATATATCCATCAAGTATTTGTTCGACAAAGACCACCCCAAAGAGCGAAAGTTCATTGTTCGTTTGGGCTTCAAGACACTTTTGAGTTTTGACATTAAGTGTGTTTCATGTCAATAGTGACCAATCTAGTGATAAGAATATTACAGGTTGCCACTATAAAAGACTGGATACTATTGTTTATTCAACCACACTTGCCGGTTTTCTGGTTAGCTACATTTCTGTATTCTCCGCAGAAAGTACATCAATGGTTATGTGACACGAGACAGGAAAATTAGTCCTATTGGGCTGTTAGAAGGCCAGATGCGTGCCATCAGTAGGGCTTCTGACAGAGCCATCAGTCTCGAAAGGGAGGTGTGGATGGTGAAAGAAGCTCAATGAGGTAATGTTCTCTCCCAAACTCATTTACAGCAGTCGCATCCTCGGTCTCTGTATCACAACAACAGTGCACGACTCTTTCAAGGTCAATTGTGACGGTGCTTTAGAGATATGTTGAATTTTCAATCAGACAGTTTCCTGAAATGTTTGTTGGGATTTTATACAAATTAAAAGTCTAACTCTCTGTTAGTGTTAGTTCTTTTCTGGCTTTGTGTTATATAAATGTATATATAAATATACAGTATATTAAATAAAGGAAATGCTTTTTCATTCAAAATTCTGTGTTCCAACTTGAATTTAATTAATGAATTCTTTCCTGTGGTACAAACACATGGTCCAGTCTGGAAGTCTGGAAAATTGATCATGTGATGATAGTGTGAATGTGTATGTTAATGTGTCTTGTTGTGCGATTGGTCGGCCTTCTGTGATTGGTCCTGCCTAAAGTTGCTGTGATTGGTTCCAGCTCACGTGATCCAAAAATGAAAAAGTGATAAATAAAAAGATGTTTTAATTTACAAAATGTAACAATTTCTATATCTGCTTAAATTGTCTTGTCGCAATTACTCATTCATTACTTATTAAGCAATACGTACTTACACATTTAGCAAGTACAAAAAGGGTTCTTGACTACATTTTATTGTCTTTAGAGTCCTCATTTAATGAATAATTATTGTTTTTGAGAAACCAACCCATGCTAATTGCTAAAGCAGCATCAGAAAATGATAAACACATACAGACTAAAATATCAGCAAATTTTCTCAACATGTCATTGTCATCATTTCCCAGACTATGAGAGAACATCTGCTTGAGCCTGATTTGCTGTAGCCGTTATCGAAGGTCTCAGAACTGACGCTTGCTTAGATAACCTTTAAATTCAAATGTTTCCAGGGAAATCTGCTCAACAAAGGCTAGAATTGGACAGAGGGTTCCAAAAACAAAAATAATACCTAAGATCCATTTTGAGAAAAAGAAATGTTATTCCACAAGCTTAAAACACACGACATTGCAGCAAACTAAACCTCACGCCGTAGAGCTGCCATCCCGCTAAGTGCTGATGGTAGAAGAAAACAATGCAGATTGCCCGGTGCCAGTCTTTTCAGTTTGTTTTTGCCTCACAGTGTGATTTAGAAGGCATGCCGTCATTCATAGACACGATGCCGTGCCAAAGCCTCAGTCTAACAGAAACGATGCTTCCTAAAAGCTTCAAGTTTCTCAGAAAAGCTGTTAGGACCCAAAGTCTGAAGCATCGCCACAGGGACACGTTCAAACAGCAATTGGTCACAGAGGCCTTGCCCTCATCCACAAAGGCCAACAAGCGGGTCTTTAGCCCCGCACACGTCAAACTTTTAAGGATGTAATAGTCTGTCAGACTCATAGCCCATATACTAGACCTAATGGCATGTTTCTTTCTGTGGCGGCCACAAAGGACCCCCCTCTGTCGGGCTTGTTATTATCTTGGAATGAAGTGCCCTGCTTTCAAATCTCTCTATTTTCTCCTATAACCCTTTGGTTTCTTGTATATGTATTCATTATTTATTTTCCTGTCCCTTCGCCAAAAGATCACATTGTTTGACACCCCCCATGTGGCAAAGATGGTGAAATAACAAGGATTTTGAAGTCACCTAGAACCGCAACCGACTGTCAGATGCCAGCTAGTGAGTTATGTAACAGGATGATTCATGGACAGCTAGATGGTGGCAAGACCAACAACAGATAACACACACACACACACACACACACACACGCACACACAATCCACATAACATAAAAGCGTGTACATACGTATATCCAGAGGAGTTCAGATGGGCAACAACATACGATATACACTAGTATACTTTATATACCACCATATATAAATATTAGATTTATATGTACGTATCTAAATTTTATAATACTAATTACTAAATACTAGTATTAATTCATTCAATAATATGTATGTAAAATGAGGCTCTCCAAAAATATAAAATGACGCTCTAAATGTTGTTCTCCAAAATGTATATAATAATAGGCTTATTTTCTTCTTATTATAGGAGATTACTCTCCTTCTAGCCCCAATTTCTGCATGGTATATTCCATCTATGTGAGCGTCAAATTTTTGAAATTCTAAACCATTTATTATGTAGAATTGTTTTGAGTATTATTAGATTTGTATGATTTTAGAATTAATTTTTAAAAAAGGTCTAAAAAATGTTAAAACAGCGGTGTCCTCGCAAAAAAACGATGTTTTTTATGGGATCTAACAAAACCGAATTAATCAGAGAGAGAAGCAGACAACAATTACTTACGGTTTTTATGGATATATGGATGGATGGATAGATTAGATTAGATTAGATTAGATAGATAGATAGATAGATAGATAGATAGATAGATAGATAGATAGATAGATAGATAGATAGATAGATAGATAGATAGATAGATAGATAGATAGATAGATAGAGATTCTTTTGAAAACCGTTTGAACGATCCAAGCTTGTGTCTGTAACAACCGTAAAATCATGGATGCTGGAGCTGTGTGATGAGAGACACTCGTGCACGTTTCCTTCACCCAGTCATACACAGACAAATTACAATTAGCATTCCATTTAATGCTTGGGTGAGAAATCAACGGATGAGTGGCACACAGTTTCTCAAAAACAAGGCGCCACTTTAGCACGGGCACGCATCACGTGACTACACTCAAACCTACAGGAAACACACGCGTGAACAGACGCGGGAGTCGAGACACTTAACAGACTGTGTAAAACTTTCAAAACCCGAGGCGAAGGTGACGCCACCGGGGTTAATTATTAGTGAGCGTTTAATTGGCATTAACACCCAGAAGAGATGCTCCGTTCACCCCAGCAGGACGCTCACACATTCCCATCAAGAATTAACCAGGCAAACAAAATGAAGCTTCACATGTTTACCAGCTCCATGTTCACGAGGCCGGGGGATCAGCGAGCCGTTTCTCTACTTCTTTCTGTCCTGGAGAGAGAGAGAGAGAGAGAGAGAGAGAGAGAGAGAGAGAGAGAGAGAGAGAGAGAAAGAGAGAGAAAGTGTGTGTGTGTGTTTTACTCCAAGTGAAGGAAGGCAGTAAGAAGAAGATGAGGAACTTAATAAGGAAGTAATTATCAAGAAGAAAAGAACAAGGTGGTGGTAATGGCAAAATTATTGTTATTATGTATTCATATTCTTATTACTACTATTATTATTGTAATTACATATTTATTATAATACTATTTTTTGTAGTTATATTATAATTTATTGGTGTGTGTGTGTGTGTGTGTGTGTGTGTGTGTGTGTGTGTGTGTGTGATTGCTCACTTATGAATCATTATATATTGATATTAAATAAAAAACAATAATATATCAAATAAAAATGAATTTATTCGTACAACAATTTAAAATGATGTGTGAAAACAATACATTAATAATAATAATAAAAATAAAATATCAATTAATTCGTTTACACACACACACACACACACACACGCACTTGCGCACACACACACACACACACACACACACACAGGCAATGTTATAAATGTTAACTTTCACAAACTTTCCACTGGGATCAACAAACTAGGCCAGATTAAGAAGTATCCTATGATCCAAAGAGAGAAACTATGTCTGAGCTTTTGGAATATGTAATAATAAAGCTGCTTGCAAGTTGCATCATCAGCGTGTAAAATCATTAAGCGATCACAGTTTCATTCCTATGTCGTCATGCTGTGATGAATGTAGGATATAGAACATTTGAAGTGGGTTTAAATCAAATGGACGTTGGATCGATGTTGACACGTTACATGAGATATGATGTCTGACTGAACATCTGCTGTCTGTCTGTAGAGCCGTCTTTTATTTATAGCCATTTTCATTTAAAGCTCAATGTTGGTATAAGACCATTTCCATATTAGAAATGTGACCATCTAGTGTCAAACATTTCTTCTCAAGTTAATAGATACTTGAAAGTGCTTGCAAGCAGTGGGATGAACCTGGAGACCTGGAGGAAACCCACGCAAGCATGAGGAGAACATGCAAACTCTACACAGAAAGATCATGACTATGTTAGGACCCACACCACACATTTTAAACAGGTCCTTCTTGCTGTGTGGGCACAGCACTACACACTGCTCCAACATGACGACCTCTCCATGTAACCCAGAATTGGAAAGTGGATGAATGAATAGATGGCTGGAGGAATGGATGGACGGATGGATAAATGGATGGGTGTCCATGAGTGTAAGCATGTTGAGCATGTGTAACTTCTATGCAAATTAAGTTTTTTAATTGTTGTTTTATTACTAATAAAGAGTCTTTAATATTATCTTCACTATTTATACTCATGTAAGCATTATCTGTATGTGTAACGGTATCTGTATCATCAAAACATTTCATTTGTTTATCTTCATATGAACACCTGGTGACAGCAGCTAATAATAACAAATAATTAATATACTTTATCAAAAAGAAAAACTAAAAGTAAAACGTTTCATAATGTCTTGATCCAAAAATGTATTGCCCTATATGTCTCAGCCAAATCACATATTTAGAATGCTTCACTACATCATTCATTTACTGTTTTTTTGCCATACATTGTTCACCCAGTTCTAAATTATTAGCTGGATACGGTCGGCAGGCTGTAAAATTACAAAGCTTTGGGTTTAAAGCAAAACCGCCTGGAACTCTTCAGTCAAGACTTATACGGGAGACTGTAGATCAGAAGCAACTTCCACATCAGCATCAGTGAGGAATGACAATGTCGATGGATCGGAACAGAACCAGTTGCAATTACAGCAGAATTTGAACTGGACTAATTGGGTCAGGTCGTCTTTATAATGTTCAGGTCATGAACTGAATATTCAGAGGCTAATAAACACTGTGCTTACTGTACGCTTAATCTGACAATAGTTTGAGTACATTCATTTAAGTTATTTAAGGTAGGGGAAGTGAACAAAACGTGATGTATTTTCCACAATAAACCTAACCCTAATTTCATAAATAATGAAAATTGTTATTAAGATGAAAAATGTAAGTTTTACCCAAAACGTTTTCAATGCTGAAGTCTTCATGCATTTCATAATGTAATATGTGTATTAATAAATAAATAAATTATTAATTTAAAAAATAAACTGAGCTGAACTAATCCAATAAGTGTGTGTGTGTGTGTGTTTGTGTGTTTGTCCAAATATACTGTACATTCAAAAACAATAAACATAAACAAATGTTTTACAATAGTGTATTATAGTCATGTTATGCATGTATCCATCCATTTTTCCCACATTTATGACCATTAATTGGTTAATGACCAACCAATCACAGAGCAGGACATACTGACACAAAAATTCACACTTTCACTTATGTCTAAAACTATTTTACCGGCTTGAATTCTTGTGAAAGCATTTTTTGGGAGCTACTGAGTGAGAAAACTGGAACTCTGGAGGAAACCCACATAAATACCAGAACGACATGCAGACTTTACCTCTGCACAATTTAATAAAAACAATTAATTGTAAAATTAAAAAGTTCGGTACTGCTTCACTAATTATGCCACTTTGCATACGTCCCCCAACTATTACAAAAGCCATTCATCAAAGACACTGACCAAATTCAAATTTTGCCCGAACAAAAGAGGCTTAAAATACCCAGAAATTGTGTAAACTCCCAAGACCAAGCATGTAAAGTCAACTTCTCTTCATTTTAACTCAGCTGCAATGACTGTAATTTATGTAATTTATGTCCTATAATTTAGATAATACAAATGTAAAAGAGTAGTTATCAGGCTTAGTTAATAAAAGCAAGAAGGAAATACCGTACATTTTCTAGGCCTGACTCTTTTCGACACCAGTTTTCTCTAGCCTGTCATCAATTTTGGCCAAAGACGGCGTCGTCAAAAAATTTTAAATGATTTCTGGCTGAATATGAGCCGAAAGTCAATTTTAAGGGAATTTGGGTGCTGACACCAAAAACCAAAGCCAAACCATTCGGTCGGACTGTAATTCAGCCAATAAAAGCAACAGTCAAACACTTCGTCCTAAATGTTTCCTCAGCATCTGCATGACTCAGCTCCACAGTCTGATGCTACAGTAGCACTTTTTCTTTCCCATGGTGTGTCTCCTAAGCATGTGTGTCAATGAGGAAAGTTTCCTTATCGAGTATGTGCCATGTCTCTGGTGTCGTCGCTCACTAGACGCCGTAGCATCTTGATTGAGAGTTGTCTGATACTGTCTAACTGTTTTCGCCCTTGTCATTAGAGTTGCCATGATTGCTGACTGCAAACACTGGCTGTCAGGAGACGACAGTCCTGCACATAAGCAAGCTCATCAAACCCTATTGGCAGATGAGGACGGATGGGCTGCTGGGTGCCCACTGTGGACCAGTGCCCGTTCAAAAGCTCAATGAATGATTATAGCTTGAAAGAGTCCCAACTGAAGTAGATAAGTGGATATCAATCACCAAAACCGACATGCGCGTCTTCACGCTTGACCTTGGGAAAGGACTGGTTTGACCTTCAGCTGAGATTCTGGTTCTCTCAACTTTTGATATCCTGTTCTTTAGTCTTCTTATTACTTATCATTAAGGCATTTCTGTTCGTTAAGGAGTCTTTAACGGTTTGTTGTGTCGGTTTAATTTCCTAAACGTGCGTCCTTGTACAGTCTTATTATTTTAAAACTATTTTAATCAATTTTGTTCCCGGTTGGAGAATAGCAGTCCTCTTTCCAGCGTCCTTGTTCAATTGCCTTTTCTAGTAGAAATGCCATCCCACTTTCTAAACATGCGTCCTTTATTCATCTCAATTATTCTCTAAAGAATCATCTTTTGAACTTTTGAACTTTTTTTCTCAAACTTAACTTTTTATTCATTGTTTTTTTTTTCCTTTTGGCTTGACTGCTATTCGTTGTTTAGCTTACATCATCCATCCTCTTTCCTACTGATTGTTCATTATGTAAACGTCGTTTCAACTTTAAATTGTTTTAGAGACTTTTGTCTTTATTCACTTTGATTAACTTCTTCATATCTATTATAGTTTTTGAATTTCGCTGTTATTTCTTCATTAGCTTCAATGGGGCCTCACAGAGCCACTCTTTCCACTTTTTTTTGCTCTTCGTTGTTTCTACTTGTGTCAACTTTTCCCTTTCGGAAATGGGCTTTTTAAAAAAAAATGTTGATTAGGACGATTCGTTAGAAAATGTGAAAAAAACATCAGAAAATTATACACTTTGTCCATGGTAATGGATTATTTTAATAGAAAATGTGATCTAGAGTTCTGCTTTGTAGAAGGACTGTAATTTCTAGAGCATTATGAGGAAGACGGCGCTACTCGTCGTTGGGACCATTGGAAAGGTGCTGGCACTTTCTGGGCCATCTGTGAAAGAAATTAAGTCACTTCAGGACCAACTACAAGAACGACAATGTTGATCAAAAATCATGCTTGTCATTGTTCTGTTAATTTTACACAACTGCTTTAACACAGTTTGCAACTGTAAAAACTAAATAAATCAATCAATAAAAAAAAAACACTTCATGAATGATTTAAACTTGAACTTGAATTTTTTTCCTCTTCTATGGAGACAAACACGTTTTGGTGAAATGTCAGAATTTCAGGACATTTGACAGAATTTGAAGACTCAGGAAATATTCATATCATAAGTGCTCTTGGTCGAGCCCACCCCTCTCTTTCAAACTCTAGGGAGACTAGCAATTTTTTTTATTCACAGCATATAAAATGAATTTTGACCCTCTTAAACTGGGCTGTACTTGCAACCGTCTTGTAATTTGCATTTGCTTGAAGTGAGTTAAGTGTGAGATAGCTCTCAGTATACATCAAGGCTTCTCTTTTTGCCTAAATATATTTATATTTTATTCATTTTCATCCCAGGAGATCTATTCTGTATGTTTATTTTGATATTTAAAACTTTTGAAAATTTTTTGCGTCTATTTTTTTGTAGCTTACTCTTTCATATTTTTTCAATCAGTCAGATTCAATTTTTTGTCATTAGTTTAGGTACACTATATTACCAAAAGTATTCGGTCACCTGCCTTGACTCACATACGTATGAACTTAGAGTGCCATCTAACCCATACAGTTTAAGAAGATTTGGGTCCACCTTTTGGCTGGTCCGGCTGTCCACAAGGTTAAGGAGTGTGTTCATAGGAATTTTTGACCATTCTTCTAAAAGCCAAGTCACATGCTGATGTTGGTCGAGAAGGCCTGGTGTTCATCCCAAAGGTGTTCTATTGGGGTGAGTTCTGGCCAGTCAAGTTCGTCCACACCAGACTCTGTTATCCATGTTTTTATGGACTTGGCTTTGTGCACTGGTTCTCATGTTGGAAGAGGAAGCTCCTGCTCCAAACTGTTCCCACGAGGTTGTGAGCATGGAATTGTCCAACATGTTTTGGTGTCCTGAAGCATTCAAAGTTCCTTTCACTGGAACTAAGGGGCCAAGCCCAACTCCTGAAAAACCTCATCATTTGGCCGGTTGACCGAATATGTTTGGTAATATAGTGTATCTTGGAGGTATGTGGACGCCATGTAAATTATTTTCTTCAGAATTTATTTATTTATAATTCTCAAATATATACAACATAAAACAATGAAAACAATACATTTTCAGTGTTGCAAATTAGCTTAACATTCTGATGATAAAAATTGAGCTTCTTCCAAGTCAAATATTATTGTTATTTTTTATTTTAATGCAATTTAAACAACGTTGTTATTTAAAAAGAAAAATTATATGAAGAAAAAAAGACTTCCAGTCTTCTGATATGCTATAATGGTTCCAATAATGTTTTTATTTTTCTTTGCATCAGGAACGAAAGACCTTTTGCTTTTAGTTATCCAAACAGAGAAGTTTTCTATATTCAGAATGAAAAGCTTGTCTGTGTTAGCTGTTGCCCTAGCAACAGGTAGTAAATTTTGTAGCTTGCACTCGCTAAAAGTGAAAGGCTTGTACAGTACAGTTGTTTTTCAAACACCAAGGCCTGAGTGTCCGTGTACGAGCAGGTCAAGAGCACAACTTCATGCATCAATTAGCCTGCTCAGCTTTCACACACTCCATTATCAGCAAATCTATAGTCCTGCACTCGAAATCCTGCCGCACAGCTGAATTACTTCAAAATTACATACATTTACTCAGCCATCTACACTACTAGTTGACCCATAATGTGATTATGCTTTTGATTGGCTGCAATCATGTTGAGCTGACCTGTTTATTGAGAGTGTAAACGACTGTAGCTGTGCTGAGACTCTTGGACAAGGTCCTTGCATTCAGAATCGGAATCACTTTATCACTTTAATGGCCAAGTTTGCACAAGACCACAAGGATGTATATGTGGTCTGACTTTGTCTTTGTTCCTCGATATTACAAAATAAAAAATAAAATAAAAACATATATAATAAATAATAAACTATAAACTACTGAGAATAAAAAGGCTTAGTGTTAGGGTTAGGGTAGAGGACTGTTACTATACCTGGAGCAGACCCAGAGAACGTAGTGCACAAAAACATACATTTAATAACAAAAATTCACATGAACTCAGGACAAACTCAGGAACACAGGTGGCTGCAGCGCTAATTAGTGATGTCATGAACGATTTGTTCAAAATGAACAAATCTTTCATATGACTCGGAACGAACGAGTCTCCTCAGTGAACAATTTGTGAACGATAGTATCAAGCAGCATTGCTGCAATTAATTTGTGATTTGTTCAAACGAATCCCTGGTTCTTTGTTCATTTCGTTCACGTGTCACATGACCACGATTAAGCGGTTAAAGCAAAGATGGCAGGGCAGGGCAGATGCAGGACGTAGATTAAGTTTTGCTAGGGATTCAAATGATTCCAATATTTTTGTGGCCATTTTTGTAATATTTGTTGTCCGCTGAAGCAAACCATGTTGTCTTTTGTGTATATTGTTTTAGAGCGCGAGATGAACGAAATGAACAAATGACTCGAAATGATTCATTCACTTCGAGAATTAAAGATCCAAATCAGATAAAAGAATCTAACTTCCCATCACTAGCGCTAATGACAGACTGGCAACTTAAATACACCAACTAAACGAGATGAAACAGGTGGAAACAATAAAACACATGATTACAAATCCAGGAAGGGAACAACAACAAGAATCATTTGTAGTCCATGAGCCGTGACAAGAACGGACTGGTTGATGGCTGTGTAGGCAATGGTCATCAGCTCCAGGGGCTGGTTGAAATTCCTGAGCTGTCTGAGGAGATACAGCCTCTGGTGAGACTTTTTTTGGACAGTCTCTATGTTGGGAGACCACTTCAGGTCCTGTGAGATTGTGGACACTAGGAACCTGAATGACTCCAAGGTGGACACTGTGTTATTGTAGACTGGGCGGGCTTCCTTCTGTCTTCCCCAGAGTTCACTCCACAGTTCTGAAGTGTGAAGTGGACAATGTAAAAGGGCGCATTTTAAAAAGGATTAGTATTATGAACTGAGTAGACTGAATTTCTCAAAAACGTTAATGGACTGACTAAAAACCTGAACCGGATTTCTCAAAACAAAACGAGAATGGGCTGATTGGAATCGTGGACCGGATTTCTCCTAAAGTGGAATGAACTGACTGGAAACCTGGACCAGATTTCTCAAAAACGGGAATAGGCTGAATGAAAACTGGGACCGGATTTCTCAAAATGTGGAATGGGCTGACGGAAAACCTGAATCGGATTTCGCCAAACTTCAAATTAACTGACTGAAAAAACTAGTTTGGATTTCTCAAATAGTGGAATTGGTCTTAAATGTTACTATTTTGCACCAGAAGAGATATGAATCTAGAATCCTAGCAATAAGTAGATGACTTAATTTAACCTCAAAAGGAACTGTGTTTAAAAGGAATGTTTCAAGTTTGTAACTAGATCGTCTTGTAGTCTTTGATTCTCTTTTTGTTGTAATAGTTGTTGTATTGTTGTTTATGAGATGCAAATTTACAACTTCTAGCGGTTTAAAGCAAAAACAGACAAAAACAGGCTTTGCTGGGCTGGATTTATTTTCTTTTATCAATAAAAAAAGATTTTTTTTCCTCGTTGTCTATTCAATGCTCAGAAACTGATGATGCAAATGTCATGCTTTCTTCTGTCTGTGTCAGTCGCTCAAAGTCGGCCAATGGTGACAGTGTAAAGTGCATGTTTGAAAGAATTCCACTTTATCGAACGTCACATTTTTGAACATCCTGACACAGCAGGATCTCGGTCCCCAGGACACAAACTCATGATGCATTCACACCCCAGAAAAAGGCCACAGAATCTTTGCACATCCATAATGAGAACAAAAAAACTGTTATACTTTTATGAGTTTTATGGGATTTTTTAAGAGAATAAAACGCATGAATATTCAGCTAAATTTATTCTTTAAAAATGCATGTGAGAAATAAAAAAACCTAGATGTTTGGAACTTCTTGGGTTCGAGTAGATGATGAAAGCGTAAACTCCCGGAGGATAGAAAATGCTTATCCTTTGAGCCAATTTATGAAATATACAACACAAGAGACAACCGGAGAGATAACCTTTTTCAACAGAGAAGCTGACGCAATCCGCTTTATAATCCACAAAGACCCTGGGGTATTCATCCATCCTCTTGTGCGCCGTGACTGCGTCCTCATTCCTTAGGGATACTGGCTTCTTACCATACATTTTTTAACAAATTAAATTAGCATAATATGTTTACCGTTGTGGAGAAAATAATCCCGCATGACATAAATACGTGACACTGAAAGACACATCGCCTTTCAGCGTCCTCATCACGGGGTTGTCAACATCCATGTCACTTCGGAACACTGTGCTATGATGTCATTTACGTTATCTATATATGTCTTTAGCATTGCTGATGCAATACCACAGGACAAAAAATATCATTAGCATTTAAAAAAAGCACAATCAGCAATCATTAAATTAGTTAATTAATTAAAATAAAAAACATAATTTATTTTGACTATGAATAAGTTACACATTTACAAAAGTAAAAATTACAAAGAACGTTACAATTTAGTGGAAATACATATTAAATAGTTATTGTGCTTTTTGCTTCTACTTTGTCAATTTGTAAGTGTATCTATTGTACATTTTCTTCAATAAACTGCATCTTTCTTTTATTCATGTTATCTTTTTCAATTGTATATATTCCATTTGTTATGTCTTTTCTTGTATAACCCTTTTTGTATTTCTCTATACTGCATTTTTATTACATTTGTACTGTCTTTTTTATTAGAATGCTGCAGGTTTACTAAAATTTCACCAGTGTGTGTCGGATTTGATTAAACCAACGGAAAAACCAGCTTAATGCTCTTTATCTTCGCACTAAGGTCGCATAATAAGTAGTCACAAAATCTGGGCATGACTAACATTTTTTAAGAAAAAACACACGTAGTTAAATCATTTTAAGACATTTTTTTATTTCGAAGCAGAACACTAAACCTAAACTCTTTGCTTCCTTACCCTTGACATCACAAGGCTGATGAATATGGTGAGGATAGCCTCAAGGTTCGCTAAATGATTTCTGTCGCTCTTTCGGCAACACAAATTAACTCCAAAAATCAAGGCCATCATGAGAACAAAGATTTAAGTGCATTTCTTTTTGTTAGATCTAAAAAAATAGTGCTTATCTGAGAACGAGTGGAAATTGGCCGGCGCGGGAATGTTAAACTGAATACGTTTTGACCTCCACGGTCAACGCAACGTCATCTTTTAAGAATAAGAAATTCCCATTAACTCAGCCGTTTCCTTTTCTTTTGAATTGGTCAAGAGATTAAACGCTCCCCAATCGAAGTATTGACATCAATGGCATAAAATTTCTCAATTAACCTTGGTGCCAGAGAGTCAAAGATGATGGCAATGTCAGATATACGGCTGGTCACTCTAGTAAAGGTCAGCAGTGCTCTATTAAACAAAGGAAAATCTATGATGTTTGTGTAAAGTCTCAAAGTCAAAGTCACCATGGACCATTGTAATTATCAATCATACAGAAGATGTTAGCGTCGCAGTGGCTAGTGCTATCACCTCACAGCCAGGAGGAACGGAGGCCGAGGTCACTGTGGGTCAAACAAACCGGTCACCAGTTTTCGTCTAGCGGTGCTGTGGAGCTTTGAAACCCAAAATGAAATATGAAAATGTGCTTCGTTTATGTGAGTGAGTGTGTGGAATGTACAGTATGATCACTGGGCTTCACAACAGAACAGTGCTGTCAAAACGAATGCCTAGAGTAGTTAAAAAAAAGAGTGGAAGTAAAAGTATCAACTCAATTTTTTTACTCAAGGAAAAGTACTGTTTCGATAAGTACTCGAAGTATAAAACTAATGCAAGGAAAAAATGCCACAAACTGACATTTCTAGTGGTATACGGCTATATTGCTATTTTTAAAGGTTGCCAAATTTAATTACATAAAAAAAGTGTGCATTTTATCACAATGTAAACCAAATAGAGAACCACATTTGCGAGCTATTAAGTATTAACTAGCTTCAGAGTGGAAAATAAGATGACTAGTATTATAATGGCGAAAAAAGACAAACTTCAGAAGAACGTCATCAATGACCTTTATTAGAGTGATGTAACAAAATAACATAATTTAAGGACAGAACATGCGTAAAAGCTTTACCAATATACTTTGTTCTGTTGCAAAAGCAGCTGATTCTCAAAGTTTATTGATGCGCATGTACGCAAAGTTTACAGATGCGATGCACCACGCACAAAACAATATGGTGTCTGAATGAAGTTTACCGTAATGGGATTACCCAATTTATTTTATTTTATGTTCGTTTTATTTCATGTTTCGTCATTGATTAAAAAAAAAACTAAATAAAATAAAATAGGAGTAATTCAATTATTTATTGAATTTAGGTCAATTATTTAAATGTAAGGAGTGGAAAGTACAGATATTTGTGTAAACATGTAAGGAGTAGAAGTAAAAAGTAGGCCAAAGAAATATTACTAAAGTATATTTAAGCCAAAATTACCAAGTAAAGTAACTTGGTATTTTTACTTTGTTACTTGACACCTCTGCAACAGAAGGGGCAAGAATTTGAGGGTCTTTACTAGCCACTGATTGGATACTTCTAAACAGGACATAATTGTAAATTCTTCTAAATTCTCAGAACTCATTGAGAATCTTAAGGTTATTTCACTGGTTTTAGGGCGTGGTCAATCTTAAGTATGCACCTCCCAGGTAAGTAAAGACTATAAATTGCTCTGTTTGTTGTATAGAGCTGCTTTGGGACAATCTGTGAGTGTGAATACACTAAATTTAAAATTAAAAGATAAAAATTTAAATTCAACCAGAAACGCTCTACTTTGCTATAGACTTCATTTGCTGCTGTGAAGATAGTAATCAAATTCTTGTCCTTCAAAGGACCAGAACTAAACGTCCCAAGCCACCTTTGAAAGGGTTTACTAGAGCAATGGATGGCCTCAGTCCGATTCAGAAATAAATGTGTCTTTTGATTTGATTTATAGAAAAGCACTTGGTGTTTTCTGAAGTTTCTCAGAAAATAAGTCGATGTGGAGCTCAATGGAAACAACCTGTGCCGTTGAAGTTTCACATGTAAAGGTAAATGTGTGTAAAATTGTGAATTTTACTGCAAGATTTGGTAGAACAACTGTATTACATAATCATCTAGCAATTAATCATGACCGCTATTAAGTAAGTACAGTGGCAAACTATGCTCTTTTGCTGGGGCTAGTAGATTATATATTAATAATGATGACAAAGCAAAAAATCAAGACTATTCTGGCCTTAAAGATTAATATTATATACAGGGAAAACTACAAAATTCTAATAGGTAGTGCTAGTTTAGTTTTTCTCTGCTAACTTCTGATTAGTTGCCTTACCATTGATGATAAATGATGTCTTCTTCCCTTCAAACTCGCCATTTTTTGCTGAAAGGACCAACATCCTCACAAATGGATGTTTTTTTATATTAATTTTAATCGTATTTGGAGACTGACGTCCCAGGGCTTTATTTCAAAGGACAGTGATTGAATTAGAGCAGCAAATGTTTGTCTGGTGACATGACACTTCATAACATTATTCCGTTCTCCAGCCCCAGAACAGCCATCAGCCCTCGATTAAAACACAAATCTGATTTATGTCTCCGCTGTGGTGATATCTCGAGCACTTTGATTGAAGAACCAAGTTCACAACCTGTCAAACAGCACAATGAATCTTAAGTCTGGATTCTCTGTCAATGATTTGACACAATGTATAAACGTATGAATTATTGCCATTCAATATTTTGATTATTACCAGAGCAACAGTTTGATTGATATTATTCCATGGCATTTTATAATTGATTTAGAATATTTTCGGAAATGACAACCAGTATTTTAAAAAAAATAAATGTACTAAGGAAAAAAAACACATTTGTTAATTTTGTTAAAGAACAAAAGTGTTTTGTTAATGCGAGTATAATTAAAAGTGTACAAAAAAGGAATAAGCGGCTAAACAATGGATGAATGGATGGATGGATTTAATTGAAATGCATTTACAAAAATTATTTAAAATCACTTTCTTCACCATTAATTAAAAAAAAAAAAAAGCTGTTATTAGCCTAAATATTTTCCATAAAACTCAATTAATAGAATTACAGCCTACATGTGTACTTAAAAATGTTGGTAAGTAATTTGAAAATTTCTTAATTGTCTTTCCTAATTCTTATTATAGAGCGTAAAGCATATGCTCACTCTGAAATCCTACGCCTGTAGTAGTGAAAAATGATGGCTGCTGCAGGATATGTATGGGTAATAAATATGCCCATAAAGTGGATGAATGACAGTGGAGAGTATCAGAGCTCACTCCAAATAAAAGCTTTCTAGTGACGTATCATTTAGACGAGCGACTTTGACAGAGCAAAAAAGTCCCGCAGGAAAAAAGCGATTTCGGAGACGACCTTGACTGAGACGACACCAGATCACAAACGTGCAGACAAATACTAGGTTTTCAGCTCTACTTCTGAAATTTTGTAGTCGTTTCTGTGCGAGAAGAACACATATTCCACAGAATGTCAAAAGCTATTTGACAAAGAGTATCATCTGGGAACACGGAGTTGATTTTGCAGCATTGCAGCATTGTCTGAAAGGGCTCTGAGGGATGCTCGGCACGTGGAGCTGTCAGTTTCAGACAAAAGCGGCCTTTGCAGACACTTTTTAAAAGTGCTTGTTCTTTTTTGTATTGCTACTCTCTGCGGAAAAGGTCAGCTTCTCTTTTTCCCCCACTTATAATGACTTAATTTACATGCAAACGCAACTCAAAGCATCTGAAAACATGTCAGGAACATGCTTTTGCCCAAGGAACATCGCCGCAGTGTATTTCGTCGCCACAAATGCCTTAAATTGCTCTTCAGTTGCGATTTGCAGCACTTCCGTGCCAAAGTCAAACTGGCTGATGATACGATGGAGTGCTTGGAAATTCTGATGGAGTGGTGTGAATTTTCCTCCACTTTAGCCTGAGTGAACACAGCATCTCGTCGGTTTAATGTTCTCAAAGGTGGAGAGCAAACATTGACAAATGTGTTGGAAAACTAATTTACCTTTGAGTGGTTGAGTCTCAGACTGTTTAATTATATACACTGACATAGACATGCAAATTAATCAAAAAGGAGACGTAGACCCTCGTTAATCTTCATATGTTTAAGACTCACATTTATCCATTCATTTACTGAACTTCTTTTCTATTTCTGGGTTACGGGAGCTGGAGCCAATCACAGCAACTTTGGTTTGAAGGCGGGATGCACACGTTTGAAGTCGACCTGTCACAGACCAGGACCAAAAGCCTTCAACCAGGTCTCGAACTTGTCTCGAATAGTTTTTTCTTGCCATGAGACTTCAAGTTTCAAAGACTCCAGCAACAAATTTCTGTTCTTGCAATATATGGAAATTTTTGTAATTCCACAGAAGTGTAAAAAAAAGGCTAAGCATTCAACCTGACATTCTTTATTACAGTTTTTCTCAAATGCTAAAACACATTTCACAAACGTTCCCTGCATGTTACCCAGTGTCTAAACACAACACCCGTTTCTAAAGCTACATAAACACAACTACACCTTCTCACTTCAAAACTCAAACTTTCGCACCAAAAGAGCAGCTCAAGCTTTCAAAACTGTAAACACAATTCACATCATTGCACACTACAGCAAAACAACTGAAAACACAATTCTCGGTTGGTGAGAAGATTCCTTGATTCATAACGGCCAATGGAAATTTTGCAGTAATGGAAAGTTAGAAATTTTAGATTTCTGCAGAGGATTAGTTCTTTTGCAACTTGTGTTTTAGCAAGAACAAATGTGTTTAGAGTTATGAGAACAAAAGTTGTGTTTTGTGAATTGTGTCTTCATGTGAAATGTGTTTATGGTATTGGAGAATGATGGTTAGATTTGGTAAATGTGTTTAGATGACTAGTCATTTGGTTTAGGGGATTGGCTTTTGTGTTTTAGCATTTGAGAAAAACTGTAATGTAATTAATTATTAATGTAAACTGCAAATAAACAATGCTTTTCTTGTTTTTTCAAAAATACGTTCACATTTGAAAATTAGGGTCGCACACTTTAGATGAGTTGATCTGCCTCATGCGGCAAAGCAAATCACTTGCATCAGTAATATAAAAATAATGGTGAGATATTAACTAATATTCATGCAAATATAAAAGCTATGAAATTGAACAAATATTGCAGAGGATTTACCAGGTTCCTCTGAATCTATAATAAAGCTGGAATCTTTGTTTTAAAGGCACGTTTGAAATGCGGTCAAAAAAACAAAACATGCTAATATTTTTGCATTATTGCAAAATTGACGATTATTGACACTTAATTTTTATTTAATTTATTTAAGTCTACAAGTCTTACTTTTACTCTAAAAGTAATTTGGATCCTTTAAAATCATAAAAAAATATAAAATGTTTGAATTTTGCAAGAAAAATATACAGAGATGTTAAAAATCCATAAATCAACATGAAGAGAGTAAAATTCACTCTTTCAGCAGGAACAAAACGTCTGTGAATTTTTTTCAGAATGTATTTTCGGAGAAAATCTCCCCGAATATCTGTCTTCCATTCAGTGAAAGTGAACAGTGAAGCAAAGGCTGTAAAACTTCAAAAAGGACATGGACTGTTTATGGTATCGGACTCAAAACCCAGAGCTTTCAATACACAGAACGGAGATCGAGAAGGAGATTCTGTCTCCTGTGCTTTTTTCCTGTCAAATTATCAAAGAAAATGTTGAAGATTATATGGAAACAAAGATGATCTCCTTATTTCCGACTTCAAAAGGCTGTTTGTTCCAAAAGGCATTCACAGTATGCAGATAAGCCACCGCACGGAGCCAAACTTTCTCTCGGAGTACAGGTGGAAGAAGACGACAGCTGGAATGAGAAGTGAAGCCGTTCCCTGGAGTGTCCACGCTTGGAAATGTCCCAGAATGGAATGAAATCAAAGGATTCTAAACATGCTCGATCTGATTCAAATCAGGCAGAAGTGGGAATTTAGTCTAAACGCACATTTACATAGAGATAATTCCTTTATTTTCTTTTATTGCTATTTAAGTGTTTCCCTGGCTGTGAACAGGATGAGCTCCTTATGCAGATCTGCTGCTCTGGGCCATATAAAGCACAGTCCTCATTGATCTGAAAGCAGTTCTGCTGTCGAACCGCTCTCAGTGGACTTGCTCTCCAGTTTTATCCAAAAGAATCATCTGCTTAGTGGAGAAAAGGTCGAGGTCAAAAGATCACACATAATTGTTCTTCTTTTTGTTATGTGTTTAGCTTTGATGGTCTTTTCTTTTTCCCAAGTACAACACTGTTCAGTCAAATGGGATCAGAAAATTCACCAGAATGCGGATTGAAGTCTGTACATATTATTCATTGCATTAATTCGTTTGTTGACGAGTTTGGTGTTTGATTCCAATTATTGCTGTAGTTTTTGTACACATGAAATGCAATGTCGCCTGGAATCAAAAATAAATATGTCATTAATTAATTATTAATGCAAAAGTGTAATGTGTGTTTGTCTAAATATGTTTGAATTAATATTTTTAAAACAATTAAGTACACATTCAATAAAATTAGTGTATTAATGTGTATTAGTGTGTATTAGTGTATTAGAGTATTAAATGAATTGCTAATAATCATATTAGTAGTTCCATGTATGAATTTTATATCCATAAAGCATCATATAGCATCATAACATATGTTATACGTTTAGATAAAAAAAACATTAAATACAGACTAATAATAAGAGAGCCAGTCTTATTCATCATTTCTATAAGGTCTATCATATCAAGTTAGGGAAATCTAAACCCTTTAAATTTGAAGAAAGAAAGAAAGAAAGAAAGAAAGAAAGAAAGAAAGAAAGAAAGAAAGAAAGAAAGAAAGAAAGAAAGAAAGAAAGAAATGGTTTGTTCATTTGTGCAAATATGGTAAGTAGATTTTGTAGAAGAAGAAGTAGTAGTTTGCAACAATATTTTTCAAAATAGTTTGAATGAATGTGTCACTGATAATGTATCAGTAGATGATTGGTTGGCCACTGTGATTGTCTCCAGCTCCGCGTGATCCAGAAATAGAAAAAAAAGTTGAGAAAATGACTTGATGAATCAAGTTCTGTATGTACTATAGTACGATTTGAACAGGGATAAAAAATGACCAACCAAAACAGAAGCACAGAAGCAGAGCAGCATGTTTTAGTAAAGCTGTGAATTAAACACACCAGTAAACAGATCGAGCGTGAATATTTATGAGAGTTTAAGAGGAACGAGTGTCAGCGGGAGGGAGAGACGACTGCTATTGTGAATACAGCAAGTGTTGGAGGAGAATAGAGAAAACAAGTGTGTTAAAGAAAGAAGTGAGAGAGGTGACATCCATCTTATTCTGCCACTGCTGAAGAACCATAATTGTCTCTTTACCAGATTAGCGCTGCACAGTGGTGAGATTAACCCAGATCAATATACCGTAATATATGCGAGATTACCACCAAGTCTACCATGAATGAAGAGTCACTGGAGGGCTTGAATTACTCTGATGTTTGTATGATCATGATACAACACCTGACAGAATCATTTCAACTAATTAGAGACTTCCGTGCGATCTAAAGAAGTGTTAAAACTCATTTGTTCCTCCTATAGAATTTTTCAAATAAAGTACAAATCTTGGTTTCAAGATGAAAGCTGTAATTATAAATATAGCAGACGGGGTGATGATGATGATGATGATGATGATGATGATGGTGATGATGATGAAAGAGAGCTCGGGGCCACACACCGCTCTGACGCTACTCGACGTGTTTCTGTTAATGAGTCTTATGTGTTGGTGAATGACGCAGTGTGTGTCTGTGCCGCTACTTTACATTATAACAGAATGTCACCCAGAGCACGAGATTATTGCATTTATTTAGGACAGCCAACTATGATTGGCCGACAATGAGCCAATCAAAGACCTCTTGGGCTGGATGGCAACCAATAATATCATTTTTGAATTTAAAAGGTTTATTTTGTCATGTATATATATACGCATCTTTTTGAATTGTCTTTTTAATCTTTTTCTCTCTATTCTAATGAGTCAGTCAAACATTTGACATTTTATTTTTTCCCATTTTAACCCTTTTGTAGTAATTTGCTTTGGATATCTACTTATATGTTTATTCATCCATCCTTCCATCCATGGTTTTCCTTTATTTACAGCTTTTCTTTACATTTTCTCACCTCCCTTCATCCCCTCTAAATATCCACTTGTTTATCAGTTTGATCATCAATTCATCTTTTTTAAGTATTCATTCCAATTCAATAGTCCGGTTTTTTTAAAATGTGTTCTTTTTTTTAACTTTCAAGACCTAGCCATCTCTCTTTCTATCTACCCATTCATCCCTACTTTCTATTTATATTATCCACCATTCATCTTATTGAATCAAATGAATCATTCATCTGTCTTTATTGATGATAACCTATTGTAATGGGCTAGACAAGTCTTTATTTCTATTTTTTTTGTTCTTCCAAATCATATCTCTATCTATCTATCTATCTATCTATCTATCTATCTATCTATCTATCTATCTATCTATCTATCTATCTATCTATCTATCTATCTATCTATCTTCTATCTGTCTATCTGTCTATCTGTCTATCTATCTATCTATCTATCTATCTATCTATCTATCTATCTATCTATCTATCTATCTATCTATCTATCTATCTATCCATCTATCCATCTATCCATCTATCCATCTATCATCCATCTATCTATCTATCTATCTATCTATCTATCTATCTATCTATCTATCTATCTATCTATCTATCCGTCCATCCATTAAATTAAGTTAATAGGCATTATATTCTCTCAGGCCACACGACTGTGCATTGTTCCGCACGCAAGAAGTTAAGCACGCGAGAGCGAGACAATACATCACTACCACCAACAAAGACAAACCAAAAAAGGTCTCTCACAAATTTGAGCCATCACTTCTCTTTAGATAATCCAAAAGTAAAGAGCAGAAAAGTTATGGCGTTTAGGTGAACTGAATACCATTTATCTCTTCCTGCAGCTGCGGCTCTGATGGCCAACACCATGAACACCCTTGAAAGCAAGTGGTCTGATGTGAACGTGTGCGGAATGAGACGTCAAAGGTAAATAGACAGAGAAAAGGAAAAGGACAATGACCGTATGTGTAGTGGGGCACAAATGCCACTCACCCTCCCCACACTTGGAGGGCATTGTTCATTGTTCCACACACACACACACACACACACACACACACACACACACACACACACACACACACACTCACACACACACACTTAGAATTCAAAAACGACAATTGATATAACACATTCAAGGCGTGAAATTCATTTTCTGAGAGGATGAGGAGCATCTTGGTGTGAATTCGTTGGGTACGTCGCATCGGGTCAGATCTGTAGCTTCACACTGGTTTGTGAAGGTGAATTGGTTTTTCTCTTCTGCATGTATGGAAATGCGTGCTGAGGAGATCAAACCAAGGCATCGTGGGAAAAAAATATTGCTAAAATGTTTCATCTTTCATAATGCAACAGTGGCTGAAGATTTCAGAAGACGAGTGGAAACTCACAGAGCTTTCTGCTTTCTTCTTATGTGCCTGGATGAATAGAATCCAACTCCTACTCTTGTGTTTTTCTGACCGGAGAGAAGGCTGAAGAAATCTTTGAGTAAACTTTAAAAACATATCGATAATTCTAAATAAAGTCGGACCAGATCAGGGATTTGAGTGTACACTGAAATACACTCTTTCTGACTGTGGAACTGCTAGATAGTGAATTCGGGGTAAGACCTGAGCGTTTGGGATGAAACGGTTGTTAAGTAATACACGAGTTAAGGTAGGTAAACAGGAAATACCGGAGATCGGGTTCCTGCTGAAAGCTGCGATAATGAATTGAGAAACCACACTACACTTAAAACATGCAAATATATTTCATCTTATATGGATTATGATGCTTTGTCAGGGACCAAAAGTTTTTTTTTTTTGAGCAGTCCAACTTTGGAAGCCTGAGTCAAATAGTAATCTGTTAATATAGATAAGGAAAATTACACTGAGAGACATTCTTGTTGTTGTTTATTTATAAGAATACTTCTTTTATCAGCTCAGATTTATATTTTATAGCTTTGAGAAATACAATACGCTTCATTTTTAAAATAAGTTCTCCGCAAATCATAAATAGCGATTTCACATTGTAGGAACGTGTCACTCATAGGAAAGAAAGGTGAACATATATACAGTATATGCACAAAATTAATAATGTATGAATTTTTCCAATACATGTAAATATTAAAGTATACAACATTTTCTCTATTCCTATAATTATTTATGTCTTTAGAATTGTTATTTAGTGCATTTTTTCTGGTGTTTTTGCTAAATCTATCAATGTTTTTTAATCTGTTTGTCTGTTCATCCATCCATCCCGGAATGTTTCTCACTAACCAAGTAGTATTTGTTATAATGTTTAATATTGGACATATTATGTATTTGAGCAGCAAATACCATTTGTTGTCATTTTGATAAACCTTTGAAATTTCTCATCGCATTATATTCAAGTTCCGTCACCAGTTTGCTACTGTAAATATAAAAATGAATCATTTAACGGTAAAATTTTAATTCAATTAAAAAAAACTTTGTTCATTTCTGGTGGAAAATTGTTTATAAATTGTAAACATAACAAAATACATGACTTTGACAACTATGTGACACAATCCTTTATATCCAACGGCATTAAATTTCAGCCACTTTAGCTTCCCTTGGACCCACCAACAATATTCACCAACAAACCTTCAAAACTTTACAGTATGTGTAAAGAAGCCAAAAAAGAAAATCTGTTGAGTCTGTGTACAGTGTGTTTCTACCAAATTGGCCCATTTTCCCAAGCTGGGAAGTCTAAGAGCGGAGTGGACGCTGCAGTATTAAGGGCAGTGGAGCTTAGGGTCAGACTCCAGGGCTCCGGCAGAACTGTTGGGCCTAGGAAGGAAATGTGTTGTCTCGCCTCCTCCGATGATAAATCGAGCAGAGGAAGGAATGATGACACTCACGCCATCAAAGACAGTGCATCAGTGGGTCACTCGCTCTCCGCCACCACAGAGCCCGAAGCCGAGGGTCCCTTATTAATCACTCCATCAGTGGCCTGCACCCCATCACATCAAACACACACTCTCCAGTAGACGTGACCTTTCACTCCAGATCTGTCTCATACATCATCTGGCGCCGGAGCCTGCATTACAGACAATGGCAGTGAGGGAGGAAGAGGGCAACGGGCAGGGAAGAGGCCCGGAGCCAATGAGCTTTAAATACTAAAAGCAAGAGCGGAGGAAAAGCCATTTCTACCCGGTTATGAGTTCATGACAGTGCGGGCGCACAAGGGACGGACGTTTAGAAGACAGCAGGAGCGGGAAGGGAGATGGGAAGCTTCGAATAAATAGTTGGAGTGGAATTCTTTTTTCAAACACGCTCACTACAATGTGAGTTGCGGGTATTTGGGAGAAGGCTTGAATGATCTAAGCGGATCTTCATGGAAGGAAGATTTCTGGTTGATTTGTTAGAAAGATAACTTTTTTTATGTGTGGAGGCTTTCACGCTTTTATCAGGATCAAACTAGTCGATTCTGATTAGTTGGACTCCATTTCATTGGACTAGCCGAAACACATTCCATTGCAGAAGACTTAAATTGTTGACTTATTTGGCCCATCATTCTGCTTAATAGGGACAAAAAATGAGAGAAATAGTAAGACACAGAAGCCACAAGGCAAATGTGAAGTGTGTGTAGGCTGGGATGAACAAGCTTTAGTCAGTTTGTATCTCAAAACGTTATCTGGTCAAAAATAAAGCGGAATAAAAATGTGTTTTCCGAATTAAAAAACAAATTTTTTTACAATCATAGAACATTGTATTCATTTCAAAGAGTTTGTAAGTTTATTTTTAAGTTTTTTTTTTATGTATATATATATATATATATATATATATATATATATATATATATATCCGGTTTGGACCAAGGTTAATTCATATTCACACCTTAAGCAAACCAAGGCAGAATATTTTTGGAAACAGACCCTTATCGACTCTTCAGAAGGGTCTCTAGCCTGGACCGAACCAAAACTTCTCTCAAGTTCCACAAACATAGAGCCAACAGAAATTAATTATTATAATAAATAATGAAAAAGCATAGAAATTGGATGGTCGACTGGACTGAATGAGATATATTTTGTTATTGTTAAAAAAATAGATATCAAAAGAAAACTCAGTGACCCAACCTATGAACAACTTTACAAAAAGAAAAGAAAAATCCAACGGCAAGAACTCAGTGACCTAACTTTTGGACGCGTTAAAAGGAAAAAAAAATCCAATAAAACAATACAAAGAAGAAGAAGAAGAATTTTTAATATATGTTGAATCCACGAACGGTCTTCTGTACCTTTTTAGAAAAGATCAGAATCCCAGATATGCTTGGAATAAAAGATCAGAAGAATGCTGAGCTCTAACCAGGTCTGTAGGCGTAGAATTTTCTATCACTTTTGTGTGCATGAGTTTGCTTTGCTTCATTCTCCCAAGTTTGAGAGCGCATGTAATCCTCAACTATACACGTCGGGCCATCTTCACAAAACGAAGCCAGTAAATTAATCTTAGACACTGGAGAGACCAAGAACATCACGCCAACAGATTAACATCAGCCTTACAAATCACACAAACCCAACTCATCAAAAATCAAAGCTTGAGACAGACTTTTGATATCAAATCGAGAGCAGACCGATCTGGCTTTAGCCCTTCCGATAAGATTTCCTTTGGTTAATCTCAGTCTCTTCTAAAAGTCTTCTAAAGAACCTCCACTTTCTCCACAATGGTACGTTAGTTATCTGAAGCTGTCAATTTGGCAAATTACAAAAAAACGGTTTCAGTAATAAACAGATTAGTGAATAAAAGGCGATGCA
Organism: Paedocypris micromegethes; assembly: GCA_028031935.1. Taxonomy (NCBI): domain Eukaryota; kingdom Metazoa; phylum Chordata; class Actinopteri; order Cypriniformes; genus Paedocypris; species Paedocypris micromegethes. The sequence continues at coordinate 2,548,396 of CM051496.1, read as the reverse complement.
TTGGTTGTTAAGATATATAAAGAAAAATTCAAAATTCAGACCATATGCACATCACTATTTTACCAATTCGCCATACATATATTCATTAACTGCTTAACATGGGATTCTGAAGTGCCGCTCAGACCTTCATTTACCTTTTTTTCCAATTATGAAGAAGTTATTTCAAGCAAACCAGCAGGTTCTTTCCAGAAATACACCTAATAGGAGCATTAAATGACGTTCTGTTGAGTGCCGATGGAGTTTATATATATATATATATATATATATATATATATATATATATATATATATATATATATATATATATATATATACACACATCTGTGAGTGGCATTGATTTTACTTTTAGCGTGTGGCTCTGAGCGAACTCTTCCCTGTCTCAGCATATGGGTGGCTTCACAATTATGTATATGAGTTACATGTTCTCAGCTTGCTTTACTCTATGTCTGACACCGCTCCATTTATTTCTGACTTCCTGTGGGAAGGCAAACAGATACGAGGATTGATTTGTGCATCAGGCCTGCGACTTGATGCCTGTCATTCCTGCCGCTTTCATCGCTGAAAACAGTCTGACCAGAAACTTTCCACCTCTGCATCTGAACTTTACAAACAAAACATTACAAATATGCATTTATATCAAGGTATTTTTTTTTTAAATAAAATGCAGCTGACATTAATAGGCATAAGTAATCCTTGATTTTTACAGTAAAGATACGGTACATTACTTAACATTGAATAAAGATTAATGTTTAGCACTTGTAGACCAAATATCACTATATATTTTTATATAGGTACTGTAGCTATTTTAAAATATATTGAAAAAAGTAATTGTATTATGTTTGCATTGGTGACTAATGTGTATGTTTCTTCTCATTAAACTATTAAACAACATTTGAATTCAAAATTACAAAAATATTATCCAATGCATTTCATCAGTTTCAAAAACTTTTCCAAAGATCTAATGAACAATCATTTTCCCCTCCAGAAACACTTGAAAATGAATAAATTGTCTAACATTCACAAAAAGAAAACCGAACAAGCAAGCAAGTAATTTTACAATCACTGTGCGAATGGTGAAAAGCCAGTTAATCATTAAAATACAAAAATGCAGATTCATAAGCATCTTAGACAAAAATGTACAACCGATGCTTAAATAAACACGGAGGCACTGAGACAGACAGAAAACGGGCAAAAAATCTGCAAAACTGAGGCATCATGCACTTGCCATCAAGTATCTTGAGGATCATGGGAAATGTAGTTATTTACAAAAGAGCATGAAAGTTTAGTTTTAGACTTATGTTTACAATTGGACAATAAGATATAGCTGTTCTACTATTGATCTGTGTGAGATTTAACACTAGTTTTTTCCCCCCTATATGTTTTTCTTTGTAAATAATTTCAATTATGCACTGACTACAAAAAAAATGGCTTTTCTGAGTAGGTTTTCATCAGGTTTTACTGTTGTATCCAGATCCAAGGTTTCCCAGAGAATGCACAAGACTCTCTACATGTATTACTGTAACTGTACATTTAAATACTTGCAGAAATCTAAAGACCATTTTTTGCGTATGCCATCAAATAAAAAAAAAAATGTATAATTTCCAATTCCACTGGCCACTAGGGGCTGAACTAAAGACCAACATCTACAGTACATTCTGTGAATGGCCATCTACCTATTAAACCTATAAATGGCCGGAGAGAATCTGAGAGACAGAAATGATATTTGCTTAAGTAATACGCTTCATGCTGATGCAGAAAGCTTGATTCTGGAATCAGCTTCCTCTCTGCGGAAGAGTCCCTTTGCTTCAGAGATATTTTTCAGGGCTCTGACAGATTTGACGGGTTTTTTGACGGCTCTCTTATCACAGCTGAATGTCTGAGAAGCAGCAGGAACAAAGAGCCATGAAGATTCCCAAAAAACCACTGGCCAACACTGGATCCTCTCACTTAAGAACGCAAACTTTACATTGAGGAGTGTGCGTACTTACATAGAACTGACCACTTCCAAACATCAAAACAAGAAAAAAAACATAATTGGGTTGGCTACTTAATTGGGATTCAAACTTAAGGACATTGTATATGCAATTGGGATGTGAACTTAAGTGGGTTGTGTGCATAACCGGGATACAAACTTAACTGAGATGAAGAATTAACCAAGATGTGTACTTACGTAAGGCGGTTGTGCACTTAACCAGGATGTGAGCCTAAATGGGATGAGAACTTAAGTGGGTAGCAGACATAATCGGGATGAGAACTCAAGTAGGTTGCATACCTACATGGGATGCCTACTTAACTGAGATGTGAAGAGAGTTGCATACCAAGCCAAAATTGGATTTTAGGTGGGTTGCTGACTTAAACGTAAATCATACTTAACTTGGATGCGAACTTAACTATTACTTCTCTTTCTGCATTTCCCTTGTCAGGGGTCACCACAGCGAATCATCCTATTCCGCCTCATTCTATCCTGAGCATCTTCCACTCTGATGGGATTTGAACCTAACTGGGATGCAGAATTAACCTGCATCCCAAGCATTATCTTTGTAACAAAAACATGTAGTTGGGGTAGTTGGAGGGTGTTACAAATACGTGAACAAAACCATTCTCACTTAAATGTAGATTACACTAGTAGTAGTAGTAGTAGTAGTAGTAGTAGTAGTAGTAGTAGTAGTAGTAGTAGTAGTAGACATTATCTAAGACAAGCAGAAGTTTCAAAGTGAAAAAATACAAAAATGTTATTATTTTAAAGTTTTAAAATGGGTCAATTTGACCCTAACATAATCTGTGTAATACAAACATGTAGCATGGTTTTACAAACATGTGAACTTATTTATTATATTTTTATATGGTGATTACACCAAATACGCCGAGCAGGAGAAGTTTCAAAGTGAAAAAATAATTGTAAGTATTTTTAAGTATAAAAATACTTTTAAGTATTTTTTAAATAATTTTAAACTTTGAAAACGTGTCAATTTGACCAGAACACAATAGGGTAGTAAACCAGGATGCCCACTTAACCGGGTTGCGCATGACTGATTACAGCTACAGGTTACTTAAATTGCAGGCGTATTGAATGTTATCTGAACGGTTCGCAGTTAGTTGGACATTGAAGCTCCATTTTGCCTCTGAGCAGGACACGAGGAGATAGAAAGGATGAGAAAATGGAAGAGTGTTGCAGGGGGATTGCCGTGAGAATGCTTCTGAATGTGGAATGGCTGCTCGGCCCACTCGGCTGGTGCTTTTAGACCACTTCCCAGAGGAGGGAGAGAAAACTTTCAGAATAAACACACTTGGACTGAATTCATAAGCAAACAGGACTCACCACCTACCCAAGCCTGAGCGCTTGTGAACTCAAGAGCTTCTGACATTCTCTTTCTGTCTCTACCCCTTCAACCTTGCTTTTCTGTTCCATCTCCTAACTCACAGCTTTTCTTCATCCTGCATTCACTTTCATATTTCACACCCCCTCCTCGCTCTTCTCCGAGCAGACACAATAAATTCCCACTCCCAGCCATCTTCTCAGAAATGAGAGAGCAAAAGGAGAGCCACGTTTCTTTATTTTCAGGAGGTAATTAAGTCTCCAAGGGGACCTTGCAAGGTCTCGAGAAATGTTCTTCTCCGTTGATTTGCAGCTTTCTATCCAACGCCGCTTTATATGCAAAGAGAGACAGATGTGTTGTCGTCGTCTTCTCTGATGCCGTGTTTGTCTTACAGTGGTAATTCCAGTACCAGGCCTTTCTTTTTTTTTCCCCATTTATCCGTCCTTCTTTTGTTTTATCAAGGCAAGTCATGAATCATGCATGTTATTATTGCTGTAAGCATTACTGCGATGCTGTTTTGTGCAATAAATAGATCGCCGTTCGCGTGGAAAAGCATTTTCAGGAGCTTTTCTGTGGCTCTGAAGTTCTGCCGCCAGCAACACTGCGGGTCTCAGATCGAATCTGACATTTTAAAAAACGGGTATTGGTAGATGTTGCTGTATAACTATGCAGCAGTCAACTTTGGACAAAAGTCTGCTGGATGTAAATAATTTATTCAGAAATCATGAATTAATTATAGACCTATACTAAAATGGTATTGGCTCCATACAGTGACCCAAATATATGAGCCATTCAGATGATGGCTGGATGTAAAATTTCTCATTTGTGGGACGGATAAAGATTTTATGTGTGTATGTATGGAACAACAGACAATACAAATATTTATACACAAACATTTGTTTAAACATTTTTTTATCCATTTTAAATAAAAATGGCCAGAAATGTATAGGTATATATATATAAATTATTTGTTTAAACTATTGTGATAAATGGATGGATGGATGGATATAAGACAGTCGTGTAGACACATAGGCAAACAGAAAGACAAATAGAAGACAGACAAGTAGACCGACAGGCTTTAAGGGTTTAATGGGAAAAAAATCCCATTAGACTTTTTATTTTCAGGGTTTAATGGGAAAAAATGTGAAATTGACAGAATTTTCTGATCAAAAAGTGAAATATTCTTATAACCAGACAACTTTGACATATGCAAGAGCCGGATGACATTGCGTGTGTGTGTGTGTGTGTGTGCGCGCACGTGTTCTGTGGGAAAAGGGAAGAGTACTTTTAAAGATGTGCACTTTTCCATTTAAAGGTGGAGAAGATCCTTTATCACTTAAGAGGAGACCAACCCGAAAGCGGCGAGAGCCACTTGGGGAAAGGCTAAAGAGAAGAGCTGAAAGAGACGTCCCGCAGGAATCCCGCTGTGCCACACCAGGTGAACCCAAAGCAGTGGCCGACCCCCAACCCTATCATTCAGTAAGTGAGCATCTCCCTCCACCCCGCAAACACTTATCTTCTGCTGGAAGTAGGACACTCCACCAGGCCATTACTCCACCCTGACGGAAATAAATGGGTTTTGCGGACGAACATTCATTCAAATCCGTCTTTTCTCAAACCACACCGCATCCATTCCCCGATTGGAGATTTCCCCCCTGAATGTACTTCCTACGCCGTATCTATACATTGGTTTTATTTCAAACGCTATGAATAAAACAGCAGCGATCTGAATGGCGTTTAGGTGAAGTGGTATCGCTTGCATAACCAGTCACGTAGAACGTGGAGAGTTCTGTGATCATTTTTTGATGCTGTTGCTGCACAGATAACGTATATAATAATTTAAGTGCATATTTATTTACATATAAAGCAAAATTCAAATCAAGTCATCCATCCATCTGTCCATTAGTGTCTATCTATCTATCTATCTATCTATCTATCTATCTATCTATCTATCTATCTATCTATCTATCTATCTATCTCTCTCTCATCCATGCATATTTACATTTGAACTAATGTAACTGTATTGAAATTTTGTTTGCATTTTTAAAATGTAAAAGAATGTGTATATGCTTATATATATATATATATAAATGTATAGATTTATATAATCTGTATCTGCATATTAACATGCCCCCACATAAATACATTAAAAATACATAAAAAACACTTAAAATAAAAAAAAAACCCCAACAAGAATTATATTGAAAAGCATCTATTTCATTTTGACCACAAACCTGACCTTTGACCTTCCCTCCTCGCTTCACAACCTCTCACCATCCAAGAAAACGGCGAGGAAATATCGGCTGCGGAAGCAAGAGCCCAACCACGTCCCAGAAACATTTCTATATTGTTGTTCACGGGCAAGTTAATGATCTGAATTCGCAGGTTACAGTCGGAGGCGGAAAATCATTGATCGAGGAGTTGAGAAGCGCGTGTGTAAACACACACAGCAAAGGCTCCGTCACTCACGTGCTGGCTGAAGATTGATTGCTCACAGGAACAGAACCTCTACACACACACACTGCTGATTCATTTAAGTCCTTGAGCAACATACAGCGGTGCCAGAACCCAATTACAGTCCATCCCAAAGTATAGTGCTTATCCTGGAGTTTCTGATGGAACGCTGGAGTCTTCGTGCAATTAGCATCCGATGGTGGACACGGCGCAGCCCCCTTGTGTTAGGGTCAGCAATTAGTGCGTATTCATTTCAATACATTAATGGCGTTCATCGAGTGAGGTGAGGAGACATTTGCATTCTCCAGTATTGGCGTTTGGTAGAGATTAATTACTGCAGTGTGTTTTCCGTACAGTAAACAGTTATTGTAATCCACACGCCGGAGGAGAACGCATGGCGAATGTTGTGCTGGTGTTTAGATTGTATAATGAATGATTCTAAAGAAATAAAGCTGCACTTTTCGCTCCTGTAAGCATCATTACGCACTATGGCGGTGATTGATGCGTTCCCGTCCCCGGCTGGAGAGATTTGAAATGAAAAGGAGATGAGAGTTTTGCTCTGTCATATGCAACTAGGAATAAGAACAGCACTCAGGAACACATTATGATGGAGCTTTTATGGAGCGAGGCTGATGAACGCCGCTGGGAGGAAGGTGTTGAGAGGCTTCAGTGTGGCCAGGACACTTGTTTTAATGAAGTATTATTTTAAGAAATTGTTTTAACCTTCACAGTAACAAGTATAGCATAGGGGGAGAGGGAGAGAGAGAGAGAGAGAGAGAGAGAGAGAGAGAGAGAGAGAGATGTAAGATAGTCTTTAAAAATTTACATATAGACGTGAGTGTGAATATATACTTAGACAGACTGTACGTATACATACTGTATATACACAGACTAATACACAATAATAGACAAAAATTATTAATAGATATAATATAATGATAGTCTATTATAACTAATATAATAAAAGACAAAGTGTTAGTCTACAACAGGGGTGGGCAAACTATGGCCCGGGGGCCACATGCGGCCCATTAAATGTTTTAATCCGGGCCGACAAACTTTTAAAAATTAAATGAAGGTCAGATTTTTTTTTTTTAATGTAAATCTGGTTAATCTATTATGAAGGCTTATTTTATTTTTTTATGTAACAATTTTTAAAAGCGGTACCATAAACACAAAATAATTAGTAAAAGTAAAATAATTGTACCAGTATTTTTTTACATTTATTTTTACATTGTCAGTCTATACGTAGAATCAGATTCCAAAAATATCAAACGTAAATTTCTAAGAAACGAGTGGAAAATGCCTCACATTTACATTTGTTTTTTTTGCTTGAAATCTTCACATTTTGGTTTGATACATCTTTTTTCACTTTTTTTTTTGTACGTTTCATTTTTGTTTGGACTTCTGGCACTAACTTCGTGTAGGGGCGGACCTTACTCTGATTGATTGGTGAGAATGTGATTGACAGCTGCTTGACCAGGAAGCCCGACCCGTCACCTTTGTCAAATATTAGAACCCCATGTGGCCCGCGAATCGAAAAGTTTGACCACCCCTGATCTACAATGTAAATATTTGGCAAACAATAAAACAATAAAATAAAAAATAAAACAATTCATTATGTGTTTGACTATACATTTTCCAAAGTTGTTTTTTTGTTGTAAAACCATTAGACTATATTCTAATATAGAACACATAAACATTTATATTTACATAATACAAATTTAACACACTTATGATGACTTTAAAACATTAAAAAATAACATTAAAAATTACAGATAGATAGACAGATAGACAGAATTAATGAAAAATAGATAGAAGAGACAGTCAGACAGACAAACAGATAGAGTGATTGCACTATCATGGTCATAATCTGTTCTGGTTATCACAAATCAGTAAATTCACCTAAATTAAAAGAAAAAGCATCACGGTCATCAGCGACGTGAACAGGTCAAAGCAGTCGATTATTCGCAAAACAAAAAGGCAAACCGTGGTTTACAGGCCAATTAAAATCCAGAGCCGGAACATTCCGTCTTACAATGACACAATACCCAACAAAACACAACAAACGAGGACAAACAAAATGGCTCATTCAGAAGCTCGTAATGAGCGCTGTTTTGTGCGAGGGTCCTGCCGAGACTTGTGGCGGGGTCTACGCACACACACACACACACACACACACACACACACACACACACACTGTTTGTGAATGCTGCTCGGCTCCGAGAGGCAGGTTTCACACTGTTAAGCCACGGCACATGAAGAATATTAACAAGGGTAATGGAGATGTAGGAGGCATGTGGGACGTGAAAGTAGAAAGCTCTGAATAAGAGGCAGCAGAGGTGCGAGGGGCTGTGCCACTGATAAATATACGCATGTCAGATGGGAGGGAGGCAAACATGGCCGACAGTGGCCGGTGTTTGGAGGGAGAGACGGGACTGTTGTGATTTCAGTGGGATAAATTGTTTACTCTGAGCCCGTACCAGCTGGCGGGTAAACAGCTCTTCTGCCACCCTCTATAGTTTGGATCAAATACGTTGAAGAAACAAAGAACTGCTGTGGATTGAACCGGTGTGCTGACATTTTTTCCTACCTCTCAGATTTTGCTACCTCGCGCATTAATTACGTCATGCTTTGCCTTGTGTCTCCGTAGCAGGCCTGATACGAAGGCACAAGGCAAAAAAATGAAGGTAATTGTTTAACGAGGTAGAAATATCTGAGGGGTAGGAAAAAATAATAATAATAATAATAATAATTCATTCGATTTTTTATTTATTGGCGCCTTTCATGACACTCAAGGTCGCCTTACATGACACACAACATTCACACACACACCAATTGCCCGGTGAAATAGCGGATGTCAGAACACCTGTATTAACTGATAGAGCTGTGAATTATACAGTTATTTACTCAATAAAAACTTTCAATTTTAGGTTGCAGTAAATAATCCGCAGTGAGCAAGATTTATTGAAGTCTCTGTAATACGCTATAATAAGCATATTGTAAATTTTATGCTAAAATCATCGCATATTTCAGCCTAAACACTGTGTGTCAAAAGAAGCAGGACGTTAACAACATTGTACAAAGGAGTTAAAGTTGTCGAACAATTTAATGATGAAAAATAAACATTGACGATTACACAAAATATTAAAATGTACAAGACGCAGTAAATGACACACGTTTAGCTCATCAATGAAAAGCGACTGTTTGGTGAAAGGAACGTTTTTGACCAAAAACGCTGTTTGTACTTTCATTTTACTCAAAATTACACTTTTTAAAATATTAATCAAGGCACAATTCTGCTTCCCGTTTGTTTATTGGCTGTCATTTTGGGAAAAATGTGTACATGTTATATACTGTACATGTTATTATGAAAGTTGAGATTAAAGACGACGTAGATTATATGGTGCTGCAGTTTTAAGAATAATTTTTGGTTGAATTGTTTTTTGGTTGAAGTTTGCTTGCTCGCTAGTTGTTGTCTTTGTCATAGTCATAGTGATAATCATAACCATTTACATAACACCAACAATCCAGAAGATCAAATGAATAAAAAGCAACAATTCTCTTACATATTCACACTTTGAGCCAGTTAAAACTGTGAAAAACCCCTTACAAATGCTCAGAACCTGAACTTGAACGTTTAAAAAAAACAACACACTAACACACACAAACAACACGATTAAAACATTGCCACAAAACACAGCTGGACAAGCTCTGGTAAAAAAAAAAGTGGCCAAACAATAGTGATAACTGCACCCTGGAGAAGATTGTGAATTGTTTCTGAAGAAACAACTTTTTGCAATTCCTTTGAATATCAGGGTTTCAGGGTCAACATCGGACAAAACAAGAGGTGAGGAAAGTTTGTCCAGCAAATGATGGCTTGAGTTCAGTGTTAATTGTGTTGGTCCTCTGCATCTTCTGATGTCAAAGGTCAACACGGCTTCATGCCAGGACGTTGTAGAGCTTTCTGCAGCATCATTTACGTAATGAGACACATTAAAAAGGTTCAAAGTTGTTTTTATATCCATTACATAAATTGTAAATAAATAAATTACTGTACTGAAGTACTGTATTGAAAACATGAACTTTATTCCCTAATTTCCAAATTTTTCCGTATAAGGAAGATATAAAAATTGTGGTCATTTCACAAACACCGTAAAAAGAACTTGATGGTTAAAGAACCACATGAACTTAAAGAAATCATGAAGTAGAAACATGACCGGCAGTTACTTCCAAGATTGCAGAATTCTGAAAGCGATTTTCCAGTGGAACGTTGGAAAGGGTAATACTTCAGCTTTACAGCCTGGTTGTAGTAAATAACCTGCAGTGAGCGAGATTTATTGAAGTCTTCACTTTCATGAATTTATAAGCCTATTATATATTTTATGCTAAAATCATGAAATATTTCAGCCTATAAAAACACTGCGTGGCCGGAGAAGCAGGAAGTTAACGACACTGTACAAAGGAGTTAAATCAGTCGAACAATTTAATGATGAAAAATAAAACATTGACGGTTACACGGAATATTAAAAGGTACACGACGCTGTAAATGACACACGTTTAGCTCATCACCGACAAGCGACTGTTTGGGGAAAGAAACGTTTTTGCGCAAAAACGATGTTCGTACTTTCATACAAACTTTGGATCTTCTGTAGTTCAACTCTTACTCTCTAAACATCACACAAATTACACTTTCTAATTGTTCCCGCCACACAAAAGGGACAAGTTTTAGTCCCATACCTAGTCTTCCAGAAGCATCTTTGAAGATGGCGTCAACTCTCAAGTCTCTTGGTAATGTAAAAGTGGGTGTAGAGTGGCAGTCATTTTAACTCTGGCAGACGGTGTCGTCAATAACACCAAATTGTCAATGTGCGATACAATAAACCGAATAGATATCAGCATAATAAAGGTACTCATGTATATCGGCCATGACATGCTGCAGAGCTCTGTGCTAGCAACGCTGGGTAGTGTCTGTCTGTACTCCAGAAATCAAAAGGATTTATTTAACAGTCACTCTCGAGAGGCAGCGTTACATCTCTGTGATCCTGACAGAGTTTTCAAGGTTATGTTTTTAACGCTTGTTAAAGACGAACGGGAAGATTCTGAAAATATCTTTAATTGGAGGCGTTTATGAGCCGCTGCCATTCCGCGGAACAAACTCAATCGCCGTCTGAGTTTCCGAGCGGACTCGTTTAAGGATCCAGTCATTACCGCCGTCTTGTGAGAGTTAATGTGTTGCCACCTCATTTGGGAATAATCAAAGTTCTTTGAACGGGAAGACTTTGACTAAAAGGACAAATTGCAGAAAGGAAGGAGAACGTTGCAGGAGCTGTACTTGCAGAAGGAGACGAGTCTGCTGGACAAAATTTTTCACTTCAAACCAGTTTTTTTTCCGTTTTATGGCTGACGTATGGCTGCAAATGGCATGAACAAAGGTGTTTCTTTGGTTTAGTTTACTTTTGGCTAACATGTTCTGGATGTTTACACGCAAATGTAAAAATGTGCATATTACTATGAGTCGTGTCAACTTTATTGGGTTCGTCTGACGTTATTTTAGGGGAAGAGTAAGTGAATTGGGATTGTGCCAATTGTGGGGGTTGCGTGAAAGGGTGTTCAAACTTCGGGAAAACTGTGAAAGTTTAGTGTTTTAGAACGGTGAGTTTGAGTACTTACCTTTAACTGTTTTAACGTTAACATCAACCATTAACATTTAGTCACGTCGCTATGGCTGTGGTGCCTGATTGACGATGGTTGAAAAACACAAAGTATTTAATAAAGAAAACTCCAACATAAGTCAAAACAAGCATGACATGGTAGACAAAATTAGACTTGACTTTCGCAAAACATAAGACGTAGCCTCAATAATGACCAAGTCAACAGCACGGGTCACGAAGTACACACTGAAACACTCAACACAGGTGGAGCTGATCACACTAACGGGACACAGACATGACAGGATGCAAAGGCTCCTGGGACTTGGAGTTCCTGAGACAGTCCAATGTAATTTTCATGACTCTCCACCAGGTGAAGCAGCCGAGCTGTTACACGCTTCTTTTGTCACATATTTCATGAGAAATTTGT
>CM051496.1:2500907-2535192 GCA_028031935.1 Paedocypris micromegethes | reverse complement strand
TTTTTTTTTTTTTCCAAAAATGCCATCTCTACAATGAATAATACTATTTATTTACCACATTGCCGAGAAAATTCTCTGCTGCACGTACAAATGTGAAAGTCTCCATGTCTGTGTATTATTGAATATTCATATTCTGGCTTTAAAAAGTTATGACAAAATAAATAATGTATATACAATTTCAATAATCTTCCATTTCAACTACATTTCACACTTAAAATTGTGCACACGTAGCCCACCATGATGTATTCCTGGTGACTTTCCAAGCAAAAACAGAGAGAAAAGGCAGATTGTACGGTTGTTTTTATTGATAAAGAATAAATGGTCACCTTCAAAAGAGTCAAAGCCGTTAAAATAAATAAAAAAAAAAACAATCCACAAAAAAAAAAAAAAAACAAAAACACTAAGATATAACGTGGATCGTCTCTGGAACAGAAAACAAAGCTTTACACATGAACGCTCGCTTCCTCATGTAAGTGCAGCAACTACTAAAAGACAGTCGGCTAATATTAGTACGGACAATCACAAAAAAAGAAAGTAGAATATTTACACATAAATACAGACAGAATTTACATTTAAAGTAGTGATTTTGGAAGAATAAATATGCCGCTGCATTCTTTTAGAACCAAATACCCTTGAAATCAACTCTTAAAAATGTACTAAAACGTGTAGATAGTGTCAGCTTTGTGCATTTCTCCACTAAATGCCACAAACAGATGCTTTAGCTTTATAAAAGCTGCAGATTTGAGTCCAGATAAGTCACTATAAGTCACGATAAGTCACTATATCACAAACAGAGAAATACTTTCATTGGTTAATAATTCTGAGAGTACTCTATTAATAAACGTTAGCCATAAATGTCCACGAAACGTGCCCAGATCTGGACATTAAACGCGAGTCGTCCTTCATTCGGAGGGCTAGAGTGTGTGTGTGTGACTCCAGGTCACATCAGGTGGGTTGTGGATCTGCTGAACGTGTGGTACTTCCTGTCAAAGACGGAGGAGAGACTGACCATGGACGGGGAATGAACAGCCTGCGGAAAAGAAGCAAGCGAGAAAGAAACACTGGGTTATTTCCACCACAGCTTTTCATTTAAGACTCGTGAGAACGTGCCATGACCCGTAGTGCATGTTCCTACCAGAAGAACTCGTGAAAGGCAAAGTTCAAGGCAAAATGGTTCCTTAATGGTTTAAAACACAGCCGAGAGGTGCGATTCCTGCCCCAAAGCTGTGATTCGCTGAATAAAGTTGAACGATAAAGTCATTTATGGTGTAAATTATCACCGTTTCCTACATCAAGAATAGAGTTGATTGTGGAAAGCGAACGTTGGCTTTACAAGTTCTCTGGTAAGAAGACACGGCGTTGACCCTTGTTTGAGTGCCCATCATTCACTAGCTGGAGATCACACCGCATTCCTCCTTTTGAAGAGTGAGTGAGGGTGAGAAGAAGGTTAGCAAATCGCAAACTCAATTTATTCCGTAATGTGCACACAGATGTAACAAGCACCGGGCTAATTTCACACACACACACACACACACGCGCACACACACACACACACACACATAATCCCATTACGTAGCGTTGCTTAATATGAATGAAGGCGGCCTTGCTCCGTCATGGGAAAACGTGCGATCAATAAAGTCGGTGGACGGCAACGAAGAGGGAAAAAAAAAAGCATTTGATGAATGTGACGAAGACCAGAGTGTGACGAAAATAATAATATAAAAGTGTGACACGCATTCATATTCCGCAGATGCTACTTTCTTGGAATTACGAGACGAGAGAAGATTAAATCACAGCCGTCGGTTATTTTACAGCGTTCTACACACATAGATCATGTGAATAATGCTGCATGCGTGTCACGGTGAAAGAAAAGTCCACGACATACCGTGGTAACAATTACATGATTAAATTCATAATCCCCGATCTACGTATAAATCATAATCCTTCCGTTTTACTTTGTTTACAGAACTGCTTTACAGAGAGAAAAATAGAGAGAGTGTGAGAGAGACAAAGAGATGGGAGGCAGAGTGGTAGAGACAGACAGAAAAAGAGATGGAGAGACAGATATAGATGGAAAAAGAGAGAGGGGGAAAAGGGAGCGAAAAGTAGAAATAAAAAGGAGAAAGAGAATGAGAAAAAAGAAACAGTGAAAGGCAAACACACAAGCAAAAACAGACAGAGAGAAAGAAAGAGAGAGAAAAATGGAGAGATACAAAAGAAAATAGAAGGAAAAAAAAGACACACACAAGCAGAGAGAAAAAGAAAGAAAGGCAGCGAGAGACAACACAGACAAGCAAAAAGAGACATACACACGAGAGAGAGAGAAAGAGGAGAGCGAGAGAGACAGACACATATATGAAAGAAAGAGAAAGTATGAAAGAAAGAGGGGAGCGAGAGAGAACACATAGAAACAAAAAGAAACAGACACATATGAGAGAGAAAGACACAGATGAGAGAGAGAGAGAGAGAGAGAGAGAGAGAGAGAGAGAGAGAGAGAGAGAAAGAGGGGAGCGAGAGAGACAGACACACATGAGAGGCCGAGAGAGAGCGAGACAGACACAAATGAGAGAGAAAAAAAGAAGAGCAAGAGAGACAGACACATGAGAGAGAGAAAGAAGAGAGCAAGAGAGACAGACACACATCTGAGAGAGAGACACACATCTGAGAGAAGGGGAGAGAGAGAGAAAGAAAGAAAGAAAGAAAGAAAGAAAGAAAGAAAGAAAGAGAGAGAGAAAGAGGAGAGCGAGAGAACACGGACAAGCAAAAAGATAAGGACACTAATGAGAGAAAGAGGGGAGCGAGAGAGAACACGGACAAGCAAAAAGAGACAGACACACATGAAAGAGAGAGAAAGACACACATGAGAGACAGAAAGAGGGGAGCGAGAGACAGACACACATGGGAGAGAGAGAGAGAGCACACACAAGCAGGGAGACTGAAGGAGAAAAGACTTAAAATTGTATAATTTTCCAATATAAAATTTGGGACGATATGAAATTGATTTAAAATAATCATGAACTTGGCCAAGTTAATTAGAATAAAACTGTAAGCATAGTATTATTTATACGTGAAATCCCAAATCCCTCTAAACGTCAACACACAAGTGCCACCACAGTCCAGGCCCTCGCATCAGCACCATCCATCCCCAGACGTGCGTTAGTGCTCCACCGCGCTCACGTTTACTGGAGGGTTTCCTTGTGTTGCTCCGGACCCTTAACTATGGCCTGAGCCACTGGGAACGACAGGATGGACGGTCTGGCCTGGGCTTCTCCAGCTCTCTCTGGACTGCATGTTGTGCGGACACACACGGGGACTCGGAGCCGCGGGGCATGGTCCAGAGAGTTTGACCGCTGAACCACTGCACTTTTAATAGAGCCAGTCAGACTGAACGTAGAGGCCGAGCGAGACATCTACACTCCACCAGAGGGATGAGAGGAGAGAGAGAGAGCGCACATTAACGTCATCCCCGCATCTCACGGCAAAGTGCTCCTGCCTCACAATCACTCACTTCTAGAATGAAGATGGAAGTGAAAAATTCCCATGTGAGCTGCTTACCCACGCAGAGATTTCTCAAATATTTAGCGGCGCATGAATCGCCTTAATGAAAAGGATAAAAATGTGTTCTCTCAGACGTGCTAAAGACGGAGAGATGCCCTGATGCTGAAGGAAATGGAGAAAATGAGCGGGGGGGGCGTACGAGCGACATGGAGTCGTCTAAAATACCAACTCGGTAAATGCTAAAACAGCAAAGCAAAATATGAATCCGAAGTCCATTCCACTGTCCTGGGTTTCATTTCATATTAAGCACTGAAAAATATAGAAACATGTCTATTCTTTGTTGAATGTTGAACAGTTGCGTGTAAATCATTATAAATACAATTTTAAATCTGCTGTAATTAAGTTGGGAATTTTAACTTTGTTAAAATGTAACTTTTTACATGTAATATTGTATATAATTGTTTTTTTTTGCTTTATTAAATATTATTATATTACATAAATATTATTTTTAAATTATTAAATTCAAATTATTATTTTTATTATATTATTTTTGCTTTAACTCATAAATTTTAACTTTGTTAAAAAGTAAATATTATTATATTTATAATATATAAAAGTTATTGATTTTAATATTAAAGTAAATATTATATTAACTATTTTAGACTATAGAACAAGACTACTTTTTAAATTTCATCATATAAACATTTTTTTTTAAGTCAAATCTTTACATTTCTGTGGAATACTTTAAAATAATAAAATATTAATTAAAATGAGTAAAGAAAATAAAAAGCTTGTAAAGCAATGTGTTTTTGAAACACAAGAGCATAGCTTATTGGATTTTGCCATGACGACCGAGCAGAAACTCACAGAGAGCGTGCAACTTCCGGAAAGTTTTCCCATGTGATCAAAGTCTGTCCCGGGACTCTTCTCATCCGGGGTGCCGTTTGCCAAAAAAGCCCGCTGGAGCACACGCTTGGGGGTCTTGGTGAAGGAGAAGGCTCTGGTGACCTGAAACACATCAAACTTCTTTACGCTCATGGCGGAGGAGAGTGAATCTGCATGCGTGACAGGCGTCCTCTTACTTTCTTGGACGTTTTTTTGATGGCCCTGGATGCTCGGCTGAGCGTGCTGTCCATGTCCTTGGTGCTCACTTGAACGGAGTCGGGATCGGCGGTCTGAATGAGATCTTCCTGTTTAAGACACGGGCAATTAAATAAATACACAGCAATATGGCTGACCTGTCAAATCGCAAAGAGAAGCATCACGGCTCAGGCGCTTCTTGGTATTCAGAGGAGCGGAGAGCGATGGGTGACGCGTGCACTGACCGCCACCTTATGGACGCTTTGGAAATTGCAGAAATCAAATGTAGCCGCGGGCTTTGGTCCGGTTGCTTAATTACAAAGGGAAATACATACGTCTGTCTGCCTGCGCCAATTACACGTGCCTCTTTGCGAGAGCAGTGAGGGACCTGCAGTTCTGCGGCAGGAAGATAAAGACGTCTGTGTCTGAAGTGTAAAGTTCAAGTACAATTCGTCTCTTAATTACATTAATCTGCCTCCCACTTTAACCACACAGGAACATCTAATAGGATTAGCCGGCACCAAAAGGCCCACACAAACCCTCTAATTTATAGCCACAATAAAAAAAAGAAACAGAGCTAATAAAATAAATAATTGAGTTCAGTTCCAGGCCTGAGGGGGATGATGGGTACATAAAGCGTCTGCTCACCGCATCAGCACGGCAGATCGTGTTGGCGACCTGGCGACACAGCGTTTTCAGCCACGCGGATTTCAGAGTGTCTTCGGCCATCAGTTGAAAACTGAATAACTGGTTCTCCTGTTCCGTAGGGGGACGGACCACCAAGGCGAAGGCGTTCTGGCACTCTGAGAAAGAGAAAGATCCCAATGACTTTTTGACATGGCGAAACATCTTTTTATCTGCAATGTGAGCTATGTACATTGAAAACAATTAAAATAATCAGACAACTGAACTGTACAAATCCAAAATAGCAATTAACATAAAAAACAATATTAGCTAAAGCATAAAAACAGTAAAATAAAACATCATAAATTATATTGCACGTACTGTGCATTATTACATTCAAACAACCCAGTCGTCACTGGCCAAATCACAGCAAAACAAAGTAAAACTAATTAGCATTAGCATTCACAAAGTTATAACATTTCTAACAACACGACTGCCTGACATCATAGGGATTCGGATGAGAAATCCATGCACAGCATGAGCTTTTATTCGGGAAGACTTAAAGAGATCGTGACAAGTAGGCTATTGGGACATCAGTTAATATGAAACATGAAATGGGTTCAGGGAAAGAAGCAGTTCTATTTGATGAACAGATCAAAACATCGGTTTAAAGTCCTGTGGAAGGGGACCCATTTTTTATTTTATTTGAAATGAATTAGTGAATGTGGTAAGGCAGAGTTAGCGGTTAAATACGGAATTAAACACATAATAGCAGATTTCACACTCTAAATAAATAAGGCATATATATATATATATATATATATATATATATATATATATATCTCAACACACAGCATGACTCGAAGAGCTAAAAGTCATCACCTTATAAACAAATGATTAAAAAAACAAACAAAAAAACTGATATAACTTGAGACAAGAATCCCACTGTTCGAAGAAAATTCTTTTGTAATTTTATGAATAGGTGGTTACATTTAAAGTTGAACATTTGAGATAAGGTGCAATCACTAAATTCTATTTTGTTTTACGGCTGCATAAAGGAAAAACACATTTTTTTTATAAACATATGTATCTTTCATGTTGTTATTTTATTTATGCTTTTGAACTGAGTTAATAAGTTCAAATAGTAAAAAAGTTAGTTTAAAAAAAAAAAAAGTAAAACTGTGTCATTTTTATACAAAATAACAATTACGTTTTTCCAAGTTTTTAGTAGTGCAAGCCAAAAATGTGAATTTTTATTTTGTCAAAACAATATGTAACAAAAAACATTCTTGGACATTTCTATACAACAAAGAATCAAACATGTGAATGGCCTGGTCAAGCACAACAAGCCTTTTTAACTGCGTTGTCTGTTCTTAACTCTTCCTTCTCAATCATGGAATTAATGCACAATAAAAGAAAGTCATAAGAACCGAGGAGCCAGATGAATGGTGAGTGACACAGTTGTTTGGCTTTTAGCAATGCTTCGGATGCTGGTTTGCTATTCTGAAATGGGAATTTTTATTAGTAAACCCACTTGCACTCGGGGATTTATTGAACAGAGGTTTTGTAAGTGTGTTTGTGTGACCCAAGACAAAAGGTTATTTCTGACTGATATTTGTGAGATTCATAACTTACTTTTTCCTTTTATCATTTTTTTTTAACTTTTTATTGTATATAAAAATCATTGCATTTACTGTTTTACCCTGTATAACTGTTTTGATTTTGCGGCACTTAATACTCAGTATTAGTACAGTGACAATAAAGAACCTTAAATTAACCCAGACAAACAGACAAATGCCTTGTTTAATGCATAATCTACATCTTTTCTTCATAAATGTGTAAAAAAAAAAAAAAAAAAAAAAAAAAAAAAAAAAAAAAAAAAAGTATAACAAGTAATGCACAATCTGCAAGTCAATGGACCCTCACCGTCTGTGTCCTGGATGTCCAGAACTCTTCTGATCTGTGAGAGTGGCATCAGGGCTATGTGCTTGAGCGGGGCAGGCGGTCGCGTCTGACCCAATGGACTTCGAAAAGTTGTTATCACCTTGTGTCTCTTCCTGGCAATCTGAATTTGAAAAGACACACACACTTTGAGTCCTTCCTACATGCGGCTTTCTTCATAATGTACGACTGTAAATGTTCTCTCCGGCTCTGGAGTGCAACTGCGGAGTCCTTCAGGTGCATAGGAGAAAGCTAAATGTGTAATGCCGAGATGGGGCGACAGATATGCATACAGAGGACTTCCTAAAAATGAATAATTGATTACTTCGAGTCTCCCTTTTCCCTGCACTCATTACCAGGCCGGAGCGAGCACCGGGCCAACAGAACCACAGCTCTGCAACCCCCCACTGCGCTAAACGTATCCCCTCACTATTTGGGGAAACATATTGCGTTTGCATAAATAATTCAGAGCTTTTTTTTCCTTAACAGTACTGTCTGCCCATGAATTGGGGATTTAAAAAAAAAAAAAAAAAAACTTGTAAAAATCCTGAAATTGCGTGTAGTAGCAAGGAGGTGAACGATGCTAAACCAATGGGACAAGACAATAAAAGACAGGGACTCTTTTAAGAGACATTTTTAAGTGAATGGATTTGACTAGCTTAAAAAAAAGTAACCAATTAAATACAAAATGCAACTTGTTGACAGGTGGTTTTTAAGGTTATGTTATGGGGCTTTTTTTGTTGCCGTTTGTCAGTTTAACACTTTAACACTTTCGTCAGGTTTAAACACTTTTATCATATTAAGGTGTGAAATTGTAATCACTTTTTTGGCATAGTCTTAAAATAATTTAAAAAATTAAAACAGAACAGAAAATGCAAGATTAGTGCAAATTCTTCTTGCGCAACTTTGGAACAAGTATCTACTGAATGAAATGTTTTTTAAGAATAAATTGACCTTTAAAAATCTTGTAAGATTCACAGAGCTCCAAATGGCTAATAATAGCTTGTAAATTGCTATTACGTGATTATAAATTACTATCAGCATCAAAATGAATGTAAAGCCTAAATCAAGAAACCACTTTCCATTATAAAGAGGAAAACACAGAATTTTACCTCCAAACAATCACCAAACAGAAAAAGTGTGACATGTTCTCCACGATCGCAAGGTTTGTCTCCCAGAGCGATGGTCTCCACCCGGTGAACCAAACTTCGGTGTGAAGACAACAGGTTCGCCTGGGAATCCCAAAGACATGAGGTTCAGATTCACAAAACAGCAACTCTCATCTATAACCAAACTAACAAATTAATATGCAGGTTCTCGTGAAGTCAACACAACCAGGCTGCATTTCCTGTCTCAGAACCTCCAGACTAATATGATCAGATTGCTGTTCTTGGATCGGACTCGGATCAGTTCATATTGGTTGGTCTCTCATGAGCTAAAAAAACCAAACCGATCCAGGAAAAGCACTCCCATCTGGGGATGATCATTGGTTTGGCAGCTCAATCTCCAGATGCAGCTGTTGCGGGGAGCGTCTGACAGCAGACATGAGCAGACTCTGTGATCTACCTGGGATCCAGAGGAAGTTTCAGACGGCACAGCTGTATTTCCAACAAACAAAGAAGAACAGCTATACAAAACTACATAAAGAATTACATTTTGCAGGTCATCGTTCCAAGAACAATCTACATTTGCTGCACCAGTTGAGTATTCTGGTTACAATTCTATTGTCCTCAAAATGTGATGAGTTGGTTAGTTTGAGCTTTCCTTGCTTATGTTACTTTTAATTAGAAAATAAATACACGTAAATACAATATTACAATTTACATTTGCTGCACCGGTTGACTATTCTAGATTAAATTAAATATAAAAAAATTAATTAATTAATTCTATTTCCTTGCTTATGTTACTTTGGATTAGAACATAAGAACACTATTTACTCACTATTACTAATAATTTAATTTTCCCTTAGGATTTTGAGCTCAAACTGGGAGGCCTGACTTATAAGCGAGGTCTATAGTATAGAATAGAACAGCGTGCAGATACTTCACCCATTCTCGCAAAAATAAACAACACAGACACGTACACGAGATTGCATTAACTGTTATGATTTGAATTAAACAAATCTTTCTGAAAACGGGGCATGCAGGCTTTCGTTTTTCCCTATAACTTCATACGGGAAAGCACAAAGTTATGGGATCAAATCAGTGACAAAAAGATTTGTGCGCGAGCAACCCGATTTGCATGCGTGAGCAGCTCGAGTTGTTTGTGCAAGGAGTCAAAAAAGTGCCAAAAAGATTTGTACTTGAGCAGAAGAGATTTGAGTGCAAGCACGCATCAATTTGCACACGAGCGCAAAATCGAGACAAGTGGAGCTGCGTTCACTCAAGCGGCTGGTTTGTATACGAAAAACAAAATTAGGTTTCTATTAATTTCTATTTTTCCACTTTGTCTTGTTACCTGCTGTCCTTTCTTCCATCTTATAAACAGGTCTAATCAGAAAACCAACCATCTCGCAAGCAAAATTAAGGCCTGTCTTATAAGCAAATTATGGGATGATTCAGCAGATCTACTCACAGGACAACCGTCCACTTCATAAACGACGTCAAAGATCTGCTTCTGGCCTTCAGTTTTCCTCTTGTCCTCATTAATGTGGCTAGAACGATTCAGGAAAAAAAAGTTATTGACTAAATCAAATAAGTTTACGATGGGTGTTGGGATTTGGAGGATGCTCACGTCATAACTTCCTTGAGAGACTCGATGGCCTTGTCAAGCATCACTTTGTCTGGATTGTCATCTGTTGTGTGTTTCTTTATGTCTGCAGAGAATCACATCGCCCTGAAATCAGCTTTTGTTTATTGCACAGATGGTTTTCCAATCAAATTTATATGCAAAATTAGTTGTCATAATCTATTCAGAGAAAACGCTTATAGAATCACCATAAACAGCTTTAGAGGTTTATCAACTAGCAAGTTCAATTTCTGTCACCGCGTATGAAACATCCATCAAGCCCGGCTGATTTGCATTGTGTCTGTTTGTGTTACCGTTCAGCAGAAGAGCGACGCTCGGCAGTCGCTGCACAGGACGTATTAAAAGTTCAACGAGAGTCTGACGGCCACACTCAGGTTTTGCTTGATTAATCTGGAGAACAAAATGGGAGAGGATGACAGTGTGAATAAATCAATGTTCTCGGCGAAGCTTTCACGGAGGAAATAATAAAAATCTGCCAGGCTGGCAACACTGGAGTCCTGGAATATAACACTAAAAAGGGATGACAGTACCTTCAGAAAAGCATGAAACCTCGGCTTCTGTCTTTCACATCTCACTATGGTCTCTTTACTCATCTCAAAGAAGTTGACAAATGGTGGGTAGGTCTTCACCAGCTCCCTCGACTGAGGAAAAAGTAAAGAAAGAGATCAGAAAAGCCATCTACCGTCTTTGATTGGCCCATGAGCTCCGTGCCAGAGGAGTCCGAGTTCAAAGCTCCATCATACTCACATATTTCAGGATAATGTCTCCGACACTCCGCTCTTCAGACCAGTTCATCACTAGCTCTTCCAGATCCGCCTGTCAAATTGCATATATCAGCTAACACATTCAGCACAACCATTAGACTGATGCTCTCAGGCAGCTTTTTGCCTACCTTTATCCTTGTGTGCACTTTGTAGATGTCTGGAATGCTTCCAAATATGGTTTTGATCTCTTCCTGGGCTAGAATGGGCCCGCCCACTTGCCCTTCTTTGTCCAATGGGTATTTAAAGATCTGAAAAAGAGGTTAAACAGAGGACAAATTAGCTCACCCTGCCCAGATGGTGCCATGACACTAATGAAGCCCGGTAAAGAAGGCCCGTCTTCACAAGATCCACAGGTTAGATTTGCTTTGAAAGTAGAACACTGTGGGTTTTGAGTGGCAAATGTACCCAGGTTTTTAATCCATATTAACTTCTTGATCTTCAGGCTTAATTATATTTGACATGACTACATTTTGTAAAACCATCTTCATGATTTAAACTGTGTTTGTGAACAACATTTTCCGAAGAATCTTTTGAAAATAAACAATTGACAAATCAACTTTCTTTTCTTAGTTTTATTTTACCATTATGATCAAACATTTCTAGTTCACGATCAAAGTAAAACTGCAAACAGCGTTGATAATAATACAGCTTTTAATGCATTACATTTCGAGTCACTTTGAATGTGAACTGGAAAATTGTGTTAATAATGATAAAACTAAAAGAAAATCACAAAAACTATTTTAATCAGTCAGTTTAACACAATTTTAAAATGCTAAATTAATAAAAAAATAAATAAATAAAACTGGAGGAAGCCCAAATTTGAAAAAAGGCATAGAATCCTGATTTGGATTATTGCTCAACAGCGACTTCGTAAACCTAATGAAGCTCCAGTGGCCCACAATCAAAAGGTCAGGCTGCTCAGTATGGCCTGATGATCTGACTCGAAGGTTCTCTGAAATTTGCCGGACAAACAACGTGGCATTTGCTATGTAAGCAGGAGCTGATGTGTAAGAGCTCTGAAATGTCCGTGGTGTTCAAATCTAATTTGGTTCACAGCCTTGTAGTGCTCAGAGACACTGGACCATGATGATAATGCCAAACCCAAGATCTTAACCCTAACTCCATACATGCACAAGACACGGACTATACACAAACCTGCAGGACCGTGGCCAGGATATCAACATAGTTGCTCTCGGTTTGGTAGAGCTCTTTAGAGACCTGCCAACGTGCTGACTGCTTGGGCAAAGCAGGGGTTGAACTTTTGGGAGGTTTGGCATTTTCTGAAACACATTAGGAGACACACTATAAATCATACACCTGTCAGCATCGCACACAGCAGATCCCGTTTGTCAGACTGGATATCATGTGATGATAATCGGCCAAATCATATCACAGTTCAACTCGGGAGACCTGTCATTGGTGTGAAGAAGTGTTCTCATAACATGGATGTCACCTGTCTGGGCTTCATAGCAGCATAATGGTGTGCTGGTAAGCAGCGCTGACGTCTTATTCTCTGTTCTAGCCTCCCTTGTTCTCCTCTGTCTACTGCTTCTTCTGCTGCACTTGCTTTCTGCAAAAGATAGACCTCATTCATCTACAATAGTGACGCCCAACCTACATATCTGGCCAGTGATGGTGCTTTATGGGGCCCGCTCTTTTGTTTCAGTAATTTTAGTCCCTTTGGAGAAAGGAGTTATGACTGTACGCCAATACACAAAAATATATTACTTATGAGACAACCTTCTGATGTCTCTGAAGGACAAACCAAAGAGAACACTTTTTCACCAGATTTTTGTGCTGAACTATCACCACTGAGTTTTCTCTTCATGTGTCTATATGTTCGTTTTATGTGTGTTTCTTTTGCATATGTTCCTCTGTAAAGTGTCCTGGGTGTTCTGACAGGTGCTGACGAAAAAAAAAATGTAATATTATTGCTATTACTAATTCAAATTTGCACAAGAACTGAAAACGATCACAGCTTTTGCAGGTACAAGTACATTTGCAAATTAACTTTTTTCGTGATAAAGATTAAAACCTGATTCACGTTCTGGCATTACAGACAATAATTTCATTCTGTGCATTTTCATAATCAATGAGAAAAATTTTGATTAAAATATTCGTAAAACTGCAAACATCGTACTACTAAAATAAGCATTGGATGGTGAATAGAGCAGTTATGCTTTTTTTATTTATTTATTTTCGGCAACTAGACTCAATTTAGACATCCATATTCAATTTTCATTTATGTTTTGGCCCACAAAATCCACAGCAAGTTAGGTTTAACCCCAGATTATGAATGGTTGGACACCACTGATCTGAAAACAAAACCTCTCCTCGCTGGAAATGTCCAACGTTCAACCTTACATTACAAAACAAAAGTCTTTACACTGTACATTTCTCTTCTACAGATCTGACCTGTCGTCAAACCAAACAGATGTTGTGTTATTGAGAACTTAAATGTGTTGGGATGAGTTAAAGCCTATCATTGTTGTTCTGATGTGCTAGATCACCTCCAGTGGACTTGCAGGTGTCAGGCGTGTTGGAGATGTCCAGCAGAGAGCCTATTGATATGGAGTGCTCCGCAGAGGGTCTCTTGTGCGGGGGGAAGGGAGAGATCTCTGTATCTTTAGTAAGCTGGGCCAACGTTTCTCTGAGACGCCGACGTTTCCTGCCACTGTTGGGTGTTGTGAGAGACAGCAGCGACACGGCCTTCTTCATCATCACAGGACTCTCCGGCTGAGAGGAAGACACATTCATCACTTTGACAACAGAGGTGAACTCCTCTTTAGTGGAGTTGTAAACACTTACTCTGAAAACAACCGCGTTGTGATTCTTACTTCGAGTGAAATGAGTCATGAAATGGACACCAGATTTTACACTTTATATAATGTAAACACACTTAGCCGGAACAAGACGGTAATTATTGTCGTTTGTGGAAGTCCGTATGATGTACGACAGCTTTATAGAACATGAAAATTGTGGCTTTATCAAATTAATGTCGGATTTTTAATGTGCACCGTGCTTTTGTAGCGAGAATGAAATCTTGCTAAAGTTCTCGAGACAAGAATGAAACCGTTCTCACCTTTTCATACGAGTACATTGATTCCCCAGCGCGAGCATCCATTTGAATGCTGCCCCAAAACCACTGCAGAAAAACAAAATAGACCGATTATGCTTTATCTTACCAAACATCTCAACTGGATCTTTTATTAAAATTTGTAAATAAACACAGGTGCATTTGTTAAAACGGCTATTTACTAAAATCCCACAATGCATCTAACAGAAAAGCAGTAGGAAAATGGCAGAGCTTAAGGTCCTTAGTAAGAAGAGTTTTACCTCCTGCTTCACCACATAGAGCCTTCTTGAGGGAATAAAGGGCAATTCTTTAATGGAGTTCTCTTCAACGACCAAGTGAGTGCACCTTTCATCACCCACTTCCTGGAAATGTCCACCTTGACAAAACACGTTCTTTTAACACCAACTTCAAACAGAAACTGCCTTCCATTCACCAAGATATAATAAAACTGGCCTAAATTTGGCAAAAACACTTTTTTTTTTAAAAATTGGATTTTTGAAGTTTAGTACCATGTTTCTGTGTTCTTTCCTCCATGTTGGTTTTGTCTTCATCCGAGAAACCCAGAAAGCTCAACACACAGTCCTGAAATGGAGGAACCTTAAACTGCGTGCGAAATTCCTCACTGCTAGCGTGAAAGTCACTGTCCAAAAAAAAAAATAAATAAAAATTTGATCATGAAACCGCAACAAAAAATTTAAGAACATTTGTCCTTTGATCCTAGAATCACACAAATAAATTACAAACTAAGGCTTTTTTAGGAACTAAAAAAAACATTTCTAAATTTAGAAAATAAAGCAAATATGTGTATAGTCAATAACTGAATTTTATTTATATTTTTGCATTAATTTTGAGAATAATTCAATCCATACATTTTTTACAGTACCTATTATTTGAAATATTTTTTGTATTACCTAAATATCTAAAATATATAGTGAATATTAATTTCAACTCAATCCACTTGTTATTTTTGGATACCAACAAAACTTGACAAAAACATTTGATGATAAGTGACCAATTCTCTTTGGAATAACATCTGAAGTAAAAAAAAAAATTGTACATTAAATATGCAAGGTTGTGATTTCATATAGACTCGCAGTCGGTCTTCATGAGGTCTCACAGGAAGTGGAAGCAAAAGGGGCAGCGCAAATTACAAAACACAGTATGGGGATCAGTTTAGTCAACACACAGCCCAGAGTGGCGGGCTATTTGTGTGAAAGGTCAAACTCAATGTTCAATACATGTGGTGAAAATGTCAAAACCCAAGTGCGGCTGAACACGTCTGGAATATGGAAGGTGGTGCGCACCAGGCTGTTTGGTTTGCGCACCAGTGACCGTGACTTTTCAGCCTCGCCGTTCACAGATTTTATTCCTCTACACTTACAAAGTTCAGGAGGATTTGACACAGGGGGTCACTTTACGCAAATCTTACATGTCATCTTTGCGCTCCCATGCCTTGCGTATCCACTCAGGGGTAAGGATGGGTGTTCCCATGCACACTGCCAGCTAAAAAAGGAAAGGGAGAGACAGTCGTCAACAGCATCCCTCAGCATGTTTTATGCATGAGCCTAATGAATGATTCAGCTCGATTCAGTGTGCAGCGAGGAGATACATGAGAACTGTTTTAATCAAACCCTCTGAAATAACACAGACATGTCAACAGCAGCGCCTGTTACAGAGAGCACACCTGGGGTTTGTGGAGTCATCGGTGAATAAAGAGACGTTTGCCTTTTAATCCAAATGTTTAGGCTTGTTTTGGCTCCTTTGAGTTGATTTGCGGTAAAGTATTTGGAAAGGTTAAGCCTCGAGTGTGAAAACCGCTTATGAAGCTGACAGCTAATCAGCATGGTAGCATAAGTCGATCAAAAGAAATGGATGTAAACTAGAGCTGGGCGATTTAGGCCTAAATTCCAAATCTCGATTAATCATAACCGTTTTAAAATGTTCAATTAATGAATGATTATTTAAGTAATTTTAAAAAATTGCCCTCACTTGTTTGTAGAGAAAAAAAAAAGTACAGTACAAATAAATAAATAACTTGCACATTTTTAAACAAAAATAATTATTTTTAATATGTTCGTATTATTGTTATTTCAAAAGTCTGCAGTCAATCCCCTCTGATGGGAAGGAAAACAAATGTGTCGTGTTACCTTTAGATATGGGTTTTTCTGCAGTGTCTACACATGACTTCAATTATTTCTTTGAAATCTTTCCTGATGCCACAATGTGTCCATACGACGGAGACTGATGTTGTGTTTACGGTATAAGCTGCTCTTGGTGAATATCATAACGTGACCGTGCGGGACACAGTCACATGACTCCACACGTGGTAGTGTTTAATCAAGTGAAAAATAACTAAAATAATTGACCTGGAAAAATGTGATCAATTATTAGTTCTGATTAGTTCAATTTCCATTACTTTTCAATTACTTAATTTAGTAAGAGTTAATAAACTCTAATTGTGTGTGCGTTAGTCAGTTGTTTGTGGGAAGGATGGGTGCATACAGACCCTGTACTTTTCCCCGTGTGTTGAGCAAGCGATGAGGTGTGTGACTTTAGCGCTGTCAAAATCTTTGCGGATGGTGCCTCCCATGTGATGGACGAGATTCACCAGTGCGACCTGGTAAAAAAAGAATGCTTGATAAGACAACAATACCATTTATAAGTATGTACTCTTTTCACTCCACAGTGGAAAAATAGACAGTGCTGCCTTTAACCCATTCAGCAGTGCATATGCACAGTGACCCGGAGCAGTTTGCAGCTACGGGTTTAATGTCTTACACATCTGTCCATATGACATTTGAACAACAGTTAGGTGACTTTCAGTACTCACCACTTCATCCTTTTTACGAAACCCAGTGAAACAGAGAGACAAGTTGAGCATAGACATGGAGTACAGAGGCCGAGAGGAAAAAGGCAAAGGCTGGAAAAAACAAACAATGTTATTATTTTATTTTTATGTTTTAAAATGAAATGTTGCAGTTATGCGGTGTGTGAGGTTAAATTATGGTGTAAACATTTAAAACAGGGCATTCTAGTATATCACAATAATTCAAAATGAAATCCACATATTGCAAACAAAAAAAGTTTTATTAACAAATATTTGATACGATTCCTGAGAGTAATAAACAGAATTTGAACTAATCTGAAACTAATTATCATTTCATTCACTCCTCTCTGCCAAACAATATCTGAATCATTTACGCAAATATAAACGTCATTTTGGGCATCTATACAAACATAAAAGGTTTAAGATCTTGTGCTATGACTTGTGGTACTGTAGTACTGGATTGTTTGATAGACACTTTTGCAAGTGCTGTGCGGGTATCTATATTTCTCTGTTTGTCTGACTTTATCCGTCTTTCCGTAAGTGATCACTGGCCAGTCAAGTGTTTATTTTGCTGGGGAATGCGCAGGGAGTTGCGCAGACATTCCTGCAGACGCTGAGATAAGCCAGTTACATTTCTCAAGCTTTACAGCAGAAATCTGATCCGTTACTGCCTCACCCGGCTTTTACTCAACACTTGAGGTGTGGAATCAAAGTATTTTACCACCCTAGGGTGGGAGGTTACAATAAGGCTGTGATTCTGTGTGTGCTTGTGTTGTTTGACTTCAGATCTTACTTCTCCCTTGCTGGCACACTGCATCACGGCAGGCGGCCCCAGGATACGGTTGTCGTTTTTGTAGAGAAACTTGTATTCTGGAGCCTGAAAGTCTTTCAACACAAACACTGTTTCAAACTCGCAGTTTTCGCCGTCTCCAAATTCTCTGACATTGTTGGTCTTGATACAGGGAGTGTTGATGTTCTGATGGGAAAAGAAGTAAAAGGGTTAATAAGGGGGCACTGAACAATCCAAACAAATGATATATCATAGGAGATAAGTGTGATCAAGTACTGGCACAAAATGTGCCAATTTATATAAAAAAAAAAAAAAAAAAAAAAAAAAAAAAACACCTAAGAAAAAACGTAGTGCATACTTAAAAGATAATATAACTATTTAAATGTGATATATTATTATTGATATCGATATGTGAAATGCTTTTATCACTACTAATAAAAGTAATATTTTAGTTTGTCTGCAAAAAGTAACATTGTACCCACATGTATGCTTTTGATAATACCCCGATTAAGATAAAAATAATAGATTAGTACATGGATACATCATAATAAATGAACGTAATTGTGTGCATAGATGAACGTGTTGATGACATGTAAATAGAACCTTGATTTTGGTCTGACTTGAACGGGCTTTTATTGGCCTTTGATGCAGTGTCATTTTCTTTTTTTATATATATATTCATTTGATACACATTTTTCCAATCACTTCGTCAATTGTGAAAGATTACTTACAAATGCATAGAAAGTGTGTATAAACAGAAAAAATATTATTCTTGTTACTACAGACTCTAATTAGTATAGATCCACTTACCTTGAGGGGGAAAATCGTTAGGTTAATCACCAAAGATTCAATTTATATAACTGAATTAATTATTTGTAATTCAATGATTAGACCCCTGTTAGAATAACATTGAACCAGTTAATAAGATTGTTAGAGCGTCGTCCAGACCACCGCATTAGTGAATTTAACATTAGCATTACAGTGCCCTCTCGTGCTCCCATGCATGCAAGACTCCAGGCCCTGAGACATACCATATTGACTATAGATTTTATCAATTTCTCACGCGGATCTGTGCCCGGTTGCCCTTCTTTAATCTTTACCACTGGGACTTCCATTATTGTGATGGCCTGTAAAAATGAAGAATTGGCGTCAACCTGGCAACCCGAGGCTGATAAATCTCACTGGAAGCAACAACGTCTTGAAACCAGCTAGATTCGTGAATGGAAACTCAAAGAAATAAAAAGTAAAGTGCTAAATAATGTTTGAATACATTTTAGATTAAAACATACACATTTTAAATAGGTTACAGTTGTACTGATCTTGATAATTAATAAATGAAAATATTAACACTGGTAAAAAAAAAAATAACAACATTAATAATAACACACACACACACACACACACACAGTAATCATATACTGTAAAAAAGTCTAAACATAAAAATTGACCCCAAAAAGAATTTGATGCATTCATTAATGGAATACAATTATTTTCCAGTTCCTTCATCATTCCGTCCCACACTGTTATTCCCATATTTTCCTCCACACTGAAAGGTTCGGTTATCCGGGAAATTTGCATTTTGTGAAAAAGAAAAAAAAAAAAACATGATTTTTTTTTTCCTGAACAAAACACTGTCACTTACATTTGCATCTTTAAATGTCTAAAATATCAGGGAAAAAATACAACAATTACTTAAAAAGAAAATGCTAATGAAACCAGTTGTTTGTAAATTCTTGCAAAAAAAAAAAAAAAACCCATTCCAAACATTTGTTTAAAAATAAGTCTAGTCAGAATCACTTGGCATGTAACTACACCCAAAGACAAAAACTTCCTGTTCACTATTAATGGGCCATAACAACTGGCTAGGCATTTCCTGGCTCAGGGAAACTTACTTATGCTTTCTGAAAAACTAAAACTTAAACCTTCACTGAACTTAAAAGAAACTTTTAAACTTGATTTACCCAAGGTGTGAAACCTCTGAAGCTAGAAAAAAGCTCATAATTCTCCTCTGCAGTACCTGAAGTGCTTTCTCGAGATCTGCAAGAAAGCCAGCTTCCCCCACCAACACCACCCTGGTCTCCACTCTAGGCAATACATCTGAAAAAAGATTTTATTAGACCACAGGCAAAGATATTTCTCCACAGAAATACTATCTGAGAGCAAACCACCTGTTTGTTACGTTATAAAAGAAATCTCGTCTGATATAAGGTGGATGGAGATGGAGGTCAGTGCACTTACCCTCTGTCTCCTCTGCATGTAGACTGGTGAAGAATTGCTCCTTGGAGGTCTCCACCATCCGAGAGTCGTACACGGAGCAGTCCACCAGCAGGCTGCGGCCCGGCCCTAGAGTACTTATGCTGCTGTCAGCCATGGTGCTATGACAAGGGGTGGTGACCCAGTCCTGTCCAGAATATCAAAAAACCAGAGTCTGGAGAAAAAGCGGCGTACAAGGGCGACAAATAATAAGAGGCGAATGAGAGTGTGGCAGGGAATTATGGGTAGAGGACAGCATCAACAAAGCTCTTATAATCAACACTAGAATACATTTCAGAAGCTCTGACAAGATTCCTGTAGATATTGCGAACGCAAAATGTGATCAAATTAGAACTACTGAAATATAGTCCAGTATAAATAAGACAAAACATGTGTTTAAAACGTTTAAAATATTTTTTCCTTTAAAACGATTGGCCTGGTGAAGGTTAGAATATAATATAACAGAATCAACGTTACAGATACAAATCATGTTAATGGGAATTTGAAATCAGTAAAACAGATTATGTGTTACTGGCTTATAACACAATTTAGCATAGTGATGCTATTATTAATAATATATGTTGTTGTTGTTGTTGTTGTTGTTGTTGTTGTAGTAAAACAAATATTAACGAAACACCGATGTTCTATGGGTGACGTTGTTTTAGTACACACGTTGAAAGACAATATCATTCAGTTCAGATAAAGATGAGAACAAAAACATTGCAAGGTTTAAAACTAACAAAAGTCTACAACACTAACAAATATGCATGAGTGAAGTCCTAAGTTTATTCTACTAATGTTTAAGACAGAAAGTTTATCTCGTGTCAGTCTGAGTTTGAAGCTTAGTGACGTGAGTTAGCATATGTGGCTAACAAAAATGAAAGAAATGCACAGCTGTTCACTTCAAACATAGACGGTAAACAAAATATTAAACATAAACTCACCAGGAAAAAGTCGAGTGAATCAAGTTAATAACTTGTATGAACTTGACAGAACAAAGAAACGCTGAATGTTCGGCTGACTACCGAACCAGCCAAGCATCCGGGTTAAACTTCGCCAAACGAACGACAGTCTTAAAATATCAATCGTAAAAACAGACGTACTCGCAAAATCGGCTGTTAGTCCCTCACAGTGTTGTTAAAAAGCTAGAAAAACAAGAGTAGGTAAAACTTTAGATCCATCATAAGTGTCGTTTGATTTGAGGTTATAGCCGCCTGCGTCTCTGAATTCAAAAAAGCAGGCAAACACCAGAGGCGATGGCTGATTGGCTGGGTGCGTAACCCTCGGCGGAAGTTAAGAAAAAAAACCGCTTCTGATTGGCTTAAAAATTCAAACGACGATGCACTTCTCAGCAAGGAATGAATGGTTTTGGGATGAGTAATGTCTTGACTTCTGAAGAAAAAAAAAACGGAATATTATTACAGTTAGTATATTATTATGCATACTACAATTATATTATACACAAGTGTATAATAATTAAATAGCTAAAGCTAGTCTATGAATTTATGTAGATAGATCGACGTACATAGGTATCAGTGGGTGTGTGAACTGTGAATAGATGTTCCGCTCTGTGATTGGCTGGCTGGCCACCAGTCGCTAAGATTGTCTCCAGCTCCCCGTGACCCAGAAATTGAGTAAGCGGATGCAAACTGATGGATGTAAACTCTTAATATACTGTATATTTCATACATATTTAAAGCATAACTCTTCCAGAATACTAAATGCTAAAATAGTAAAAATCTTTTTGAAAGTCACATTTTCATACATCTGTGAACACCCACAGTCTGAATTTCAAACAAGTTTGTCCTGAAAGTGTCTGTAGTTCAGACCTCTTGTCTTATACACCCAAAAAAAAAAAGAGTCAGTGACAGGAGTCTTTCTTCCCCTCTGCAAGGTTTCAGGGTCACGGACGCGTGTCAAATACACTGCCAGGTGTCTTTGGAGCTTCTGGACACCTGAAACCAAACTGAAGGACAAAATAAAGGCAGAATTTAGAAACTCTGCTTCCTAATGCATGTCACAATTCCCAGGGTCTTTGTGTCCTGCTCTCTCCTCTTTCTTCTGCTTTTATACTTTATCTCGGTGGAGTTTGGAGGAGTTTGAAAGACACACTCTGTAGAACAAAGCTCAGTCTGTCATCCCTGGTGCTCTGCCCCCCCCCCCTCTTCTCTGTCATTCTCCAAAACTCTCACATCTCTGCCAAACCAGAAAACTCTCACGTATGTTAACAAAACGCCCCATAACATCAAGCTGCGTTTCTTTATCTACATGCAAAATAATATTACTGTGCCTGTGTGGGAAGATAAAATGATAAATTATAGTTAAAATAGCACTTTTTTACACTTTTAAATATCTCAAATGAAAAAAAGAGACGATGATGAAAGATTTTATATTGTATTTTTATGCATTTACAAAAAGTATAGTCATACATATCCACAATCAGAGCAGCTGTATAAAGCAATGTAATGCACATGTGGACAATATGTGTGTATGGGTATTTACGGGTATGGGTATATGGATGTATATACATTCATATATGCCTATATATACCATGTATTTATGTATATATATATTTACAGTAAATGCGTGTGTGTGTGTGTGTGTGTGTGTGTGTGTGTGTGTGTGTGTGTGTGTGTGTGTCTGTGTATTACCAAAAAGACATCCAGCGTATCGATAAAAAAAATATTCAACTTCATTTACCTCATGTTACAATTTGACCATTTATTTCCAAACTTATGAAATGTTTGGCATCATTTATACTGTACAATCGCTGTCAAACTGTCATTACATTGGTATTAAGTGATATAACTACTCTGGATGAAGAAAGACAGATCTCCGTGTCGGATTTCATACATTGCTTCCAAAAAAACAGCAGATGACAACATTCAGGAGCAGCGCGG
Organism: Paedocypris micromegethes; assembly: GCA_028031935.1. NCBI lineage: Eukaryota > Metazoa > Chordata > Actinopteri > Cypriniformes > Paedocypris > Paedocypris micromegethes. The sequence continues at coordinate 2,512,691 of CM051496.1, read as the reverse complement.
CGTCACATGCTTTTACAGTACATATCCATGGTGCTTGGAAAATAAAAAAAAAGAGATGAATCAAGTATGGAGGCAAATATTTAATAAAAATAATAATTAAAAAAAAACTTTACACATAGCAAAGAAGGACGAAAGCTTTACACATGGCTTAAACACTGATCAGGTCATAATATAAAAAGAGTATAAATATTAAACATTACTTTATTAAAAGTGCTGTGTTCTGACCAATAGTCGCATGAGAGTCTCAAATAAAAACAAGCATAAAAAAACACACAAAAAAAAAAGTTTCAGCAGGAAGAAATGCGCCTTTTCGCAATGATTTTCATGGAGCACGGAATCAATGTTCTGCACGTCTGTCGGAAGATTCCAGAAGGCACAGAGAAAGCACAATGTGCGCAAGAATCCATCCAGTGTCACGGCAGAATTCAGACGGCAGAACGTTGTCCATTTCATATCAGGGCCGGAGAAAAGCCTTTGTGCAGGAAGCCAGAAATGAGCTGAATGATTTCGGATGGGTCAGTCTCAGCAGAGCAGATTTCATCTCTCTTTACCGGTGAAGATTTCTGGGGCGTTTTACAAAGGACATTGAGCCGCTGTCCTGCCGGATGCATTAAAGCGTGGCGTCTCGGCACGTTCAGCATGTAGATCTGCAGTCCACATCCACTCCGTCCTCCAGCTCTTCTGGATCAGTGAGGGCAGCGCTGCACAGGTCGCTGAAAATATCTGAACAGAAAAAAACACACATATTAACCAATTATCCAACACATTTTGGTTTCATTTCCGTTAGAGGGGAACGTTATCCTCACGCAAACACATTCAGGCCAAATCCTCGGAAGCGTTACGGATGCACGCGGACAGTCTGCAGCTTTAAAAGGCAAGCAAACGGCAAACGAGGGCTCAACAGTAAAGCTCGACGTGAAGATTAGAACACCAAGTCTGTGTGATTGGAAATTTGGAAGTCAGTTTTTAAAGTGATGTATAGTTTACTTTACTCGTCATTATGTGCAGAGCGACATGGAACTATAAGACTCAGTAATATGTGGGTATCAGTCAATGTGTGTATTTAGCACTCAGTCTGTCCTCCAGCCCGCAAGTCTGTCTGTATTTTGACTGGTTAATCATCTATCAGTCTATAATCTATCTATCGCTCTTCTGGTCGGTTGGTCTATCTGGCTATCTATTGTGCGCTTTGAGAGTTAAAACTATGAAAAGCGCCTTACAAATGCTCAGAACCTGAACTTAACCTATCTATTGCTCTTTCGTTTTGTCCGTCTGTCCTTCGGTCAGTCCATCTATCCATCTCTTTGTCATCTATCACATCTCTCAATTGTCATCTTACTCATCTATCAGAGCAGAGTCTACACATCTGTTAGGAGGTTGCTCAGTTTCTGTCTGTCTGTATATCTATCTTTCTATTGATCAGTCATGGGTCTGTCTATCTATCTGTCTATCTATCTATCTGTCTATCTTTTCATGTCTACCTGTCAGTACATCAGTCCGTCCATCCATCCATCTATCTATGCCTGTCTGTCCGTTTTGCTCTCTATCAATGTGTGTCTACCCATCTGTCTGTCTGTCATTCATTCACCCATCCATCCATCCATCCATCCATCCATCCATCTATCTGTGTCTGTCTGTCTGTCTGTCCGTTCTCCCGTCTGCCTGTCTATCTATCAATGTGCGTTTATCTGTTTGTCTGTCTGTCTGTCTGTCTGTCTGTCTGTCATCTATCCATCCATCCATCCATCCATCCATCTATCCATCTAGCCATCCATCCATCCATTCATATTTTGGTCAATCAGTTTGCTTATCGGTTAATTGGTCTGTCTATTCACCGGTCACTGTTCAGTCTAATAGTCTATCAATACATTCTGTCAGTCTATCATTCTATCCACCTATAAACACACGATTGGCAATAAACCTTATTGTTGAGTCCTAGGCTGGACTGAAGCTCCAAGTCAAAGCTTCGGGAGAACATGCCGCAAACTGTTAGACGGAAGCATTTGCAGCGCACGCGGGTTTGATGGAACAAAGTGGAGGTGAAGTCATGCACACCTCCCATTAAAAGCCTCGCGTGCAAACAGGTATCTCGCTCCATCTCGTGCTACCAGTGACCTGGATCCCAATTTACAACCCGTTTGTGCCAAGCAGACGTCAGGCCATCATTCACTGAAGGTGTGAGAAGGGACTCAATGACATCAGAAGTCGGATTGGACCGTCTAAAGTAAGGCTGTGAAATACAGAGAGCACCACGTGCAGCTTGGAGAGCATTTGTCAAGAAGCTAAACTGGACATCTGCTGGTCCAGATTGATGTCAGTCAAGCCCTTCTGTTGATCTTCCTGGGATTTGTGATGTACCAGAGTTACTGTAAAAGTGCACGTCCTCGGCTGTGGACTGAAGGACGGCGGGTGGAACAAGTCCTGTCTTCTGAGTTCTAAGATTCTTGACTAGCCTAGAACATGAGAGAGATGGTACAACAACAATCGACTTTTAGCCACGAGCAACTCCAAAATTTTTCGGAGCACCAATAATGAACGTTGATCTCTTTTCACTTATAAAGCACGCTTTTTTCAAAATTATAAAGACCACAGTCAAATTTTAAACATTTTTTTCGGATTTCAAATGTGCCAAACTAACAATACAGAGGAAGTATTTAACCGTTGACGTTGACGAAATATAGAAAATACTGGTCACTGAGACGTATTTTTGAGCTGTAAATATGTACATATGCTGCTAGTCTTTAACCGTTATTTGCTGTTTTTTATTATTATAATTATTATTATTAATAATATATTGTTGTTGTTACTATCACTATCTGGCAATCTTCCTTATTGTTTGTCTGTGGCTGGGATCAAAAAAGTTCATCTATTCATTCATTGAAATGTATTGAGTGGAATGAGGATATTTCCAGCCTTAAACTTTATATCTAAAATGTACACCATTAAAAACAATATTCATGGATTTTATTAAAAATTTGAATAAAAAAAAACTGCTAAATATAATAGCCAGTCAAATAGATAACATTTCAAAGTTGAAACGTCATTGATTTTGAACGTAAAAATGTACTTGTTTTATTCTGTTAACCCCACTGAAAATCTGTCAACATATTATATGTTTTCATATTTACTTTCTACAAATTTTATCATTGCTTTTGCTTGTCATTTAAACACTGCTTGATTTCACAAACTAAAAATGTACCATTTTCTATCACCATACTCATTTATACATACTTATTTATCATAAACTGTTTTCCTCAAACAGGGTCAATCTCACGTCTAAATTTCAGTCACATTCAACATTCACATCGTCTTCAAAAACATCCTGCGATGTGTTTCTCACCATCAAGACACGGCTTGCTTTTACAGCTTTTCTTTTGCGTTGAAATACGCGTTACCGTGTCAGAAAATGTTTTTCCGTAAACCTCACGTCCTTCATGTTCCATCTCAGATACTTGAACGAAACATACTCGGGATTACATCTTCAGAAAAGAAGTTTCTGGACTGGGGAAGACTTCACATGAGGAAGCGCAGACGTCTGACGCAACACTGAAGCGTCTTTGAAAAGCTTTACAAAGCAGGAACTCAGGGGCTGAAAGTAACTGAAGACACTTACAGATTAAATATGCATGAGATGGTGGTCTTCAGAACATATATCTGGCTGTTTTACTCACACTCCTTGAGAAGCATCCAGCACCTCCATTTATAGACTTCTGAATCGACTGTTCATATTGACGTGAGCAGATGTGGCGTGTGATGTTCATTGAAACCATGTAAATTTTGTGTATCCTTAGATTCGTTAACGTAAAACTAGACGATGAGATTTTTTTGAGGTCTTTAGCATCAACTGGCGAATGAGAAACTGTGAAGGCCGACGATGACTGACCGTTATCTGAAGTCCAATAAACTTTCATGGAATGCGAATTAGACGACAAATCCAAATGGCAGGTTCATTACTTACCAATGGCCGTTCTCCGACTCTTCCAGGAACTGCACTAAATCTCCCGCTTCCACCGAAAGATCTTGAGTGGTACCCGACTCGTACGTCAGCTGGACCTGATAGCGGTTGTTTTCTCCCTTTAGGACGAGAGAAAAGAGAGACAGAGAGAGACAAAAGGAGAGATGAGAAATGCACGCAAGAGTGATAAAGAGGGAGACCAATAGTAAAAGAGAATGGCGAGAGAAGCAAGGAAAAAAGAAAATGACAGAGGAACAAAGAGAGAGGGAATGAAAGAAAAAGTGAGAAGAAACAACAGTGAATAGATAAACAGAAAGAGAAAAAGAGATGGAGATAGAGATAGAGGCAAAGATAGCCAATAAAAAGAAGAGAGGCATAAGCGAAACAGTGGTGGTGGTGGGGGGTTCAGATTGAGAGAAAAAAAGAGAGAGAGAGAGAAAGGAAGGCAAATAGTAAAGAGGATGAGGAGAAAAGCAAATAAAAAAAGAAAATGAGAGGAACGAAGAGAGGGAACGAGAGAAAAAGAAATAGTGATTGTACAAGAAATGGGGAAACAGAGCAAGAGAAGGAACCACAAACAGTGAATGGAAAGACAAAAATAGATAAATGATGGAGAGAGAAGCAAAGAGAGCAAAACAAAGGAAGAGAGGCAAAAGTGAAACACGGTGGGGATTTAAAAGACAGAATGAGAGAGAGAGAGAGAGAGAGAGAGAGAGAGAGAGAGAGAGAGAGAGAGAGAGAGAGAAAGTGAGGGGGGGTGGAGAGAGCGAGAGAAAGAGAGAGAATTAAATGAGAATAATTAAATTCAAGATCATAGGACTAAATGAATGATGGTTATAGAGACAAAGAAATACTACAAACTAAACTTGAAAAGCTCAAACAAATGACACCAAAGTAATACATAATTTTCAACCATGGATTTTTTTTAATTCCTTTTAAGTCTGGCATTTTTGGGATTTGATCTATCGCTTTTCACCAACTCACAATCCCACATTAAAGCCATTCTGATTTAATCATACATGTATCTATTTTAGCGCGCCCTCTGGTGGCGGAAATCGGTACCTTCATAAAAAACGGAATAATCTGTGGTGACTGTTAAACAGCTTTTAACAGACTTTGCAGCACGGAGCTGTTAATAAGCCTCGGTACTAAAGAAGATCTCTGCCGCGTGCATCAAGCAGGCGGATTAAACATAGAAAAACACCAGATTATCTCATACTTTGCAAAATCCTCAGGCTTGGTCTGAGTTATTGTAAAGCTCTTAGAGCTTGAGGGATGTTTGAAGACCATAAACACTAGATGATATTTATGATATTACATGAGCTGTCAGAAGACCCTTTCACTGCTGTATGTGTCTAATCCGCTTGTGCAACAGAAAGTGAATGTTAAAATATATTGTACATTTGGATCTGGTGTCAGTCCATACGTTTACAAATCTTATTCAAAGTACTGTATGTGTAGTATGTGTAATTCATACTCTGAACTGAAAAACAAAGAAGTTTATGTTTATGATTGGACACCGTGTTCTTCTCTGTTATGTTTTATTATTTCTTTCCTTTCATTCTCCTTCTCTTTTTTGTCTTTCTCCTTTTCTTTTTTCTGTTTATTTATTTCTCCCTCTCCTTTCTCATCTCTCTGTCTTTCTTTCTTTCTTTCTTTCTTTCTTTTTTTCTTTCTTTCTTTCTTTCTTTCTTTCTTTCTTTCTTTCTTTCTTTCTTTCTTTCTTTCTTTCCCTATTTCTATTAATCCTTCAATTCTTTACTTTCCCTCCCTATATTTCTTTTTTGTTGTTTTCATTCTTGTATTCCTTCCTTCCATCCTTCCTTCTTGTTTATTTCTTGCACCCTTCGCACCTTTCTTTGTTGCTTTTTTACATTTCTTGCTTCCCTTCCTTCATTTCTGTTTCATTTATCTTTCCCTCTCTCCCTTTTTTCTCTTTAGTCTTCCTTCCTTCCCTCATTATATTTCCTTTTTGTTCTTTTCAGTTTTTTTATTTCTTTCTCTATTTCTCTTGTTTATGTCTTCTCTACCTCTCCATTTCTTTCTGTCTTTTTCTCCATTTCATTATTGCAATCTCATTTTTTCAAATTTTTTATCCTGTCCTTCCTTTCTTTTACTTCTTTTTTGTTCTTTTTGTTATTTTGTTCTTTTTCACCTTCTTTCTCTCGTTCTTTCTTTCTGCATGTGTTATGGGTGTCACGCCTTGTGTTGAAAGATTCTTCAGTGGATCAAATGTACAAAAACACTGCAAATCAAGAGCGGAATCCTTTACATTACAAGCCATGTAAGGCGTACCTGATTGGCCAATCAGATGGCTTGTCTCAGACTATGGCCGCTGATTATCTCAGAGACTTTGATCTCAAGCACAGGTATGTTTAATCCCACCACACTCATACACTTCAATAACAATGAAACCCTGAAAGGCCGAGAGTCTTACGTTTTTGTTATTTCCGTCATCTTCTCCGTCTGAGGAAATGGAGAGCTCTTCGGCACTGGATGGAATCGTCTCAAAGTCCTCGGCATCCATCGAGGGCAAACGTCGTTGGCTCCATCCTGGAACACAACAGCACGGAATTATTCAAGAAACCTCAAGAGAAAAGCAGACTTTATCAGAGAAATAAGATGTTGACACATCGGGAATGAGATCAGAGCAATCAGCCAGGAGAAGGGAAGATGGTTGGCATGGCGATTCCTGGTGATTACCTGGTTGAGACGCAGATCGTGGCACGGTGGGCTTGCTGATGCCACTACCTTTACTTTTGCTGGCGGCAGGAAGTGCACCTCGGATACTGTCTGCGAGGGAATTCACGGTCTTATCAAACAAAACGTCCTTCACAGAACATCACACGTGGACGAACAGACCACAACTTGCGAATAAACTTCACAAAACCCACAACCACCATCACCAACAACACACACAAACTCAAATCCAAAGCAACGGGCTGAAAAATTCATCCCACGTAACTCACGTCGAAACCAAACAGACTTTACACGGGGTTCAACAGCAGGTTTGTATCATTATTTCATATTTACGATTAATATTTATAGACATGCTACTGGAGCCCTAAGCAACAGGAGAAATTATGTTCCATTATAATTGTCTGAGTTCGTTTCCTGGAGTTCCTGGAACAGTTAGAACGGGAAAATCATTTTAATTATTCCTTATTATGTAGTATGTTTATACTACCATTATATAAAAGTATGCTATTTGGAAAAAAACACACCAAAACAATACTATTCAAACGTTTGAACCCAGTTTAAAGCTCCAAAATATATTATCACAGAATACAAATGATTAGAACATAAATTAGAAAAATACAATACAAAATAAAAGTCACACATACGAGCACATATATACACACAAACATATTTATAAGCATACAAATATTTAAAAAAATATTTTAGTTTTATCATTTACAGACAATTATATACAAAGTTATGTATTTATATGAATATACTGTATAGAGAAGCAACATTTATGTTAATATAGTATTTATGTATTTACACACACAATACAGTATACGTAATGTATGTATATGTATAATGCATTTAAAATGTACACACAACTTAAAGTTATATGCCTTTAAATATGTGTGTGTGATTGTGTTTTTTTTTTTTGTTACTTTTATTGTGACTTTTGATTATGTGATTTGAATGTTAAGCACTTATCAGTTTGTTGTTAAAACGTACTTTTACAAATAAAGTTGACTTGACTGGTATTTATACGTAAATCAATACGTGTGTAGATGTAATTATATCTATACACAATTATATGCCATATACAGTATTCATAATTATGAATACACGCCAATCTTACAGGATAAAGTTGAAGAAAACATCTCACACACACTAGAAACAAACTGCCGTGCTATAAGAGACAGAAATCGTATTTACAGTATTATAGGACAATTAAAACCTTCAACCATTAGATGCAACCACACAACCACCACAAAGAAAAAAAACAGTAAAAATGAAACACGGTACAAGAACATGCTGCATGCAATGCCTTATACCTTCAAACCCAAACGGCGTGGGGTCGCTCTTGATCTGATGCCTCTTGCTCTTAAGGCTGGAGGAGAGAGGAACTGAGCACACAAGGCCACGTTTAGAGACGCATCATCATCACCGCCAGATTAATAATCACAATAATCTTTCATTATCCCCTGCCGTGGTGATGCTTTCATCCCAATAAAAGAGAATAATGGGGCCACAAGAAACAAAAGGCTCATGTGCATCTAAATTCGTATTCCCATTCCCAAAGCTGCACAGCGGGGCCGCGCCGCTAAATGTCACGCCACATCCCAAATGTCAGCTTATCAAGAGTCAGTATTTATTATTCAATGCGGCTGTCCCTCCATGTTTTATAGGGGATTCATTTGCTGTGAAGTGCAAGGTTTGATTCAGTGCGTGTCAGCCGTGTCACACCAGCTGTAATGAAGGACTCAGGGATGTCAGGAGGAACTTGCTAACAAAAGAAAGGGAAGAAAAGAAGTTGCTCTGAAGAGTAAGTACAGCTCCCGATGCGCTGGGATGCTTAAACCGTTAACAAATGGCTAAAAAGTTGTTTGTAAATTAAGTTATTTCTCATCAGCTGTCCATTTTCTGTACAAATTAACTTTACTTATTAAGTCACACTAACTTCGAAAATAATATTTAATTAATGTAATGTAATCAAGTATCACATTTTATGTCTTGTGGGACCAACAGTTACGCAATAATTCATTCTCATCAATAGTTTTCCAATATAATAACGCATTATAAATAATGCAATTTATTAAAAAATTACAAATTGCATATTTGCAGGGGCTGAGTAATTATGCTCGCCCAATTTTTCCGTTTTTTATTTGTTAAAAAAGTTTGAAATATCCAATACATTTCCTCCCACTTCATGATTGTGTCCCACTTGTTGTTGATTCTTCACAAAAAATTACAGTCTTATATCTTTATGTTTGAAGCCTGAAATGTGGCAAAAGGTCAATGAGGTCAAGGGGGACCTTTTTTACTGTACTATATATTCATGTTGATACTTTATATAGACACATTCACAACATTTGCACACTTCACTTTGTGAGTGAGAATGTCAATGTTTGCAGTTTTGTTTTTTATGAATATACTTTTACATAAAAAAAAATCTAACAAATGCTATTACCCTGTTATAATGCTCTCTAAGCCTCACTAATCACGTGAAGCTTCAGAGATAGCTGTGGTTGTACCTTTAGTGCGCGGTGCGGAGCTGATAGAAGATGCTAAAGAAAACCGCCGCGTGACATCGGCCTCCTTAGGCGCCGGTTCTGAAGCGGCAGACAGGAAGAAGGTTAGTACAGTGACTCGGCTCAAGGTCAGAAAACTCAAGGTCATGAGATGGAACGCAAAAACACGTGCAAAAAAAACTATTCTTGTCAGGTGAATGATCACAGAGCGTTGATTATGTGAAAGAGAGCAATCGGATCAAGATCAAACAAAAAGGATCAAGAACCGGAGACTACTAATAAACTGATTAAAATATAAACACCAGGCCTTGACTTGAACCTCCATAAACTTAGAAAATTAGAAATATAAACATGCTACTCAAATAATACTTTAAAATGTGTTTTGAAGTAAATTATACAAAGTATACAATTGTAATCACGGTACCGTACAAACTAGGTCACTTTAAGTTGGTTAATGGACACTTTATTATATCTTCACTTAATTATATCTTCACTTTAATAAATCTTCACTTTTTTGTATTTTGCTCATTTTATTCTTTTTTATCGCTTTTTCATACTTGTAGTTTTCTTCCTTGTTTTTGTTCATATTTTATCTTGATCTATTTATTTTGTACTTAATTGTGTTTTTTTTCTCTTATCTTTTTATTGTATCTCTTTCTCGCATGTACCTCCCCACACCCCATTTTTAAATGCTGAACGATTGTAAAAATACATTTCATTGAATGTCGTATATTGTATAATGTGTATGTGACAATTAAAATTTGAATTTGAATTAGATTTTTTCGAATGTATACAAAACGAGGGAGCTGAAGCACCAGATTATGGGATTTGTAGTTTGTGCATTATAAGCGATTTATAACACCGGGACCTTAATGCCAATAAGAAAAGTTGAATATATAAATACTGTAATTGTAAAATCTAAAACCCAGAGCATTGAGTTTGACACATGAAATAAACTCTCAAAGTTGATGTGTCGGCACATATACGCCGTCAAACCTGCCATCTCGCTCACCATGTAACAGCGCTGAACTCGCATCTTGAATCTTTAAACGCAATCACCGCGTTCTGCGTGAACATGCATCCTTTATGTAAATGACCCTCATTTCAGATCACAAAACACACCACAGGCTGCCTCATGCTCGTCCTGCTAAGTGCAAGCAGGAGAAACGTTCACGCATGCATGATTTATGTGTAAAAAATGCATTTACAAAAGTTTAGATGATCCTGGTTGCAAACATGAAGATGGATGCAGACAGATCGCTTTGCCTCGAATTTGTGCATCAAGAACACGTGAAAAGTGCAACACAGCATCAGCAATAAATATTCATTTTGTTTGCACTTGTTTACCAAAAAGCATTTATGGAAAATAGAGTAAACGCTTCTCGTTATTTTGTGCAGAACAACACTGTGAAAAATAGATTTGTTCAGTGGTCAAACTGCAATGGTTTTAATACTAAAAAGACCAGATAAATGAATTAATAAACCGCAAAATTAAATAATAGTTAATGTGGTTAAAATTATTATTATAATAAATGTATTTTAAATTATTATTATTTTAATTGTTATTAATATACCTCAATATACATAACATATATAAATACAAGATATAAGACACAAATATAAGACAATAATTTTATTCTAATAGTGTTTTCATTATTTTAATTATTTACTTTAAAATAATTTATAACCTAACAAAATTTATAGCATTATTTGTATATATATATTCCTCCAATTAGAATAGAACAGAATGCCTTTATCATCCTTAACCGCTGGTTTTTACTGAAATTGTGATTACATTTATTATTATAATTACCACAAATCAAAAGATGCATTAGAGAAACTCCAATGTCACTTTTAAAAAAAGTAAGAACGTAATAAGATCTAAAAAACACACTCAAACACGACGCTTCTCAGTTCCACGGTCGATGTTTCCTCAGAATCCACATCCGAAAGAAAAATCATAGACAAAGCGCTCGGGAGTTTCTTGTCACTTTCTCAAGCAGCTCAGGTAAGAAAAAGGTGCGAGTGATGTCTGCGAGAGTTGGCGGGAAGTGATGACAATGGATGGCGTCGTAGGGACAACAGGCAAGCGTCAAGAGGAGATGATTGATGGGTCCAAACAAAGACGAGCCGGGCCACGGTGAATTTACCTGCCGGGAGAGATCTGCGGTTTGACAGGCCCTGTAAGGTGAAGCGCTTTCTAGCCAGAGCTGATCGCTCTGAGCCAAGGCTGGCTGAAGCGTCAGCTAAAGGAGGAGAGGAGAAGAGAGGATGGACGTTAAATCATTCAGAAAGGCCTGATGAATAGCACAGCGAAGGGAGTCTGCTTTCACTTGAGAAAGCAAATGGCAAATGATGGTGTGTTTGTCCCATCACATTGTTGGAGAACGTGCTGAAAGTTTCGCTCGAAATGAATCATCAAAAGAACGGGAAAGGTGATGCTGAAGAGAAAAGAGAAGCGGGAGAAGAACAACAGGAGACGTGAACTATAAATCATTGAGCTAGGAGGTTTATGAGAGCTGCTTTGTATAAGAAGCTTCCGGAATCTACTGAACGAGTCTATTCACAACAAAAGATACAAATTTGTAAAAGTAGTCATTGATATTCTTTAAAAAAAAA